>JAFBJU010000248.1:313014-397291 GCA_016785305.1 Colistium nudipinnis | reverse complement strand
AAAAAATAAAGTGACGAAAGTGTAAACGTCCTATTTTTTGGGGACTTTTTGTCGTCCAAAATGTGAAAAAAAAGCGCCTTACCTTCGACCCAAAAAGTCCACATTTTCAAACATGTCGTAAACACTCGAAACTCGCACAGCAGCCTCATCAGGGCTTAAAAATAGGGTAGATGCAAAAATAAAGTGACTAAAGTGTAAACGTTCTACTTTTTGGGGACTTTTTTGCAGTCCAAAATGTGGAAAAAAAACGCCTTACCTTCAGCCCAAAAAGTAAACATTTTCAAACATGTCGTAAACACTCGAAACTCGCACAGCAGCCTCATCAGGGCTTAAAAATAGGGTAGGTAAAAAAATTAAGTGACGAAAGTGTAAACGTCCTATTTTTTGAGGACTTTTTTGTCGTCCAAAATGTGAAAAAAAACGCCTTACTATATAGCCTTACCTTCGGCCCAAAAAGTCCACATTTTCAAACATGTCAAACACTTGAAACTCGCACAACAGCATCGCCGGGCTTCAAAATAGGGTAGGTGCAAAAAATAACGTGAAAAAAGTGCAATTGTCACAGTATAGCATGTATTAAAAAAAAACTTCATTTTTGACAAATAATGGCTTCGTAAAGCCTTGTTGGCAAAAGTCAAAAATGTCTAAAGTCTGGAAACTACTTCTACGCTTGATGTTTCTCACTTTTTTTTCACCTACCATATTTTTTGCATTGTTGACTTTCCTATGCATGTTTTAATTGTTTTTAAAAATGTTTACTTTTTTTTTACATTTTTCGACGAAATAAAGCTATAGTGAGACATTTTTGACAAATTATGGACGACATGGTATTAGCTTTTTCACTTCTATCATATTTTTCGCATTGCCTGCATTCTTATGCGTGTTTCAAGTGTTTTTAAAAATGTCTTTTTTGGACGATATAAGGTTATAGTAAGGCGTTTGACTAAGTTTGGACACCATGCTATACAATGATGTTTTTCACTTTCTAACTTTTTTCACCTCTACCATATTTTTTTGCATTGCTGACGTTATGTATGTTTCAATTGTTTTTAAATATTTGCCTTTTTTTGTTGGACGACATGCTACACTGTGTAGTTTTTCTTTTTTTTTTCCACTCTGCAATATTCTTTCGCATTGCCGACGTACTGCATTACCATATTATGAGATTTTTAAGAGTAATTTTTATTTCTGTCTCTCCTATCTTATTTTTATGTGTTAGTCTATTCTCATTGTCTCTGGAATGAAATGCAAAGAAACGTATTTAGTACAACAATAATACTTTTAATACAATATACTACATTACTGATCAATTTTCTCAAGTCAAGATAGATTGTTGGGCACATTATATAATGCTAATCAAGTTCATTCTGAATATAGTAAAAGTAATATTATAAAACACATGTACATGGGAAGAGCTGTTTAAAGGGGGATGAGCAGCTGCCTGGAATTGGTTTGGTTGAGAGAAAGAAAGACGGGGAGGCTGGCAGTTAACCTCAAAGCTATAACTAAAATAAATAAAAATGTCATATTGAGGTGATTGATCACAGGGGCAGCAGGAGGTTTGAAGTCTCACATCAGCATCTCATCTCAGCATCAGCGGACAGCTGTCATTGAGTTTCTCCTTAACGCCACATCCTGAACCAAATACCTATAGAAAGAAAGAGTTAAAAACTAGACAGAGTAGAAACCAAGCCGACCATAGATGAGCCTCCTGCTCATGAACCCACAGCCTTACCAAGACCTATTTTAAAAATCCAGCGCAAATTGCAATAGGTCACACGTACATCATCATTTTTGGACGAGAACTGTACTATAATGTTAAGGGATCAAAGTTTTGACCACATAATATACTATTACGTTTTCTTTTTTGACATTTTTGGACGATTTGCAATACTATGACGTTTTTGATCATATTTTGGACATCATAATATACTATGATGTTTTTCACTTTTTTTTCCACCTCCACCTTGTTTTTGTGCATTTCTGACATTTCCATGCATGTTGACAGATGACAGTTGATATGCTGCAGACTCTGTAAGTTACCTGATGATTTGTCACTTCAGGTTTCCTGCAATTTCTCTGCTGCACATTACACTTCTGCAGTGGAGGTGTCCTCTCGTGTCTCTGGACCTTTTTGCTGTGGTGGTGTGAACGGGCGTCTCCAAAGCTTCAGCTGTTGCCTTGAAACCAGACACATAAAACATGACACAGTGAAGGTGAGTTAAGAAGTTAAAAAAATATATTATTTACTGCAATTTACTAAAATAAGAACATTTTAACAATGTTTTTTTAAATAATAAAAATCGGCATTTTAAAAACTCCTCAAACTACCTATTTAAGTGTGTTTTTTTTGTTTTACTTTCATGACCAACATATTAAATAGATGATAATAAATAAAGGTTATTCATAATATAACACAAGAAAAATGTATGTATTGTGCCTCTCAAACGCACATCCTGTACTGTGAAACACACATACAACACAAGCTGAACCCAGACCCCACACCCCCCTCCATGCGACTTAAATGCAGAGATGATAACTCCTGTGGAAAAACATCTGTTGCCATGGTGCTATGTATGGTGAACATTCAATATTTTTAAATGCTACTCAGGCTCCAAAATAATGAAAGGGAGGTTTACAATATGTCTGCTGGAGAGCCAACATGTTTTATCATAGTCAGTTCCATCTAGTGGACAGTTGACATGCGGCAGGCTCTGCACGTACCTGATGATTTGTTCAACTGCCGTCACTCCGGGTTTTACTGCAATTTCTCTGCTGCACATTCCACTGCTGCATTGGAGGTGCCCTCTCGGGCCTCTGTGGACCATTGTGATGCCGTGGTGTGAACGGGTGTCTCCAGAGCTTCAGCTGTTGCCTGGAAAAGCAGACAGAAAATAACATGACACAGTGAAGGTGAGTTTATTTCAAAGTGGGACGCCTCTATCGTCAGTCAGAGTCAAGTAAATGAAAAGTTTTAAAATGTATATTATTTTACAGCAATTCATTGAAATAAGACCATTTTAACAATGGTATTTTAATGATAAAAATACACATTCAAAGAATTTACTTTTTACTGTCATGACCAATATACTAAATAGATGATAAAAAACTAAAAGTTAAGTTATTCATATTATAGCACAAAGCAAACTTATGCCTGTGCCCCTCAAACTCACATCCTTTCCTGTGAAACACAACACAAGCTGAAATCACACCCCACAGTGACTAAAACACCTCGGACACTGAACAAAGGAGATTATAACCCCACGTTTTCAATTGATGAAACTTAAAATGTAGAACAATATGCTATCCGACGTTAAAGGTCTCCTTATAACCAAATAAACCAGGACACTATGCAAAGTTCTATTGTGCTCCAAAACAAGGACAGACAGATCATCACCAGGCAACATTCAAAAGCTTTACAATCCAACGACCATGACATAAAGTTAACGTCACTCATATTAATGGAATGATAGAACATCCTAATAAAAGCCACAGTGAGCCCTTCCTCAGTTCAAACAAATAATCAAATATAAGAGCGATTCCAACTCCGGTAAAAGCCCTGAACCTGGTATATTACAACCTTTGACAACTAAAGTGTAAAAAACTACAAAAACAAAACAGCATTAATATAAACTGCATCTGCAGAGCATCGTCAATCTGACAATCATTCGATCAGCAGCTGTAATCCTGAAATATAGTTAACATCATTCTATTAATGGAATAACATAACATCCTTTTCATTTACCGAAATATCCGCAATCTGACAACCACCGATCACAATATATAACCTTCCATACATCTATTACTGTATCTGTAACCGCATATCCCTATGGGGTCGCTGGGGGCTGCTGAAGCCAATCCCAGCTATCTGGGAAGAAGCCAGAGTACCAGGAGAGAACATGCAAACTCCACACAAAAAAAATCTATATCGACCATGAAAAAAATGTAACGTCATTATTTTAATGGAATGATATAACATCCTTTTAAAAGCCACAGTGGGCTTCTTATTAGTCCAAACGAATCGTCGAATATGTCAACAATATTCAAACTCGGGTTAAAATCTTGAGCCTGGTTTGTTACGATCTTCTCAAAATAAAGTGTAAAAACTACGAAAAAACAACACACAGCATTAATAATCACCCATATATATCGAAAACCAGGGGCGCACATAACTGGTACGCAGGTACGCATGCGCGGCAAAAGTCAGGAACACGTACCGTCACTTAGTGCCTTTGCTTACCTGAGAGTCCGCCCCGCCCTTCGCGTTAGCTTTTAAAAGTGCAAAAATAAATAAAAACGTGTGTGTGCGTGCTGGTCACTCACTTGTAACATGAACTGTGGACGCGGGCGGACGACGTCTGTAGATTGGGAAGTCCAGGACCCAGTTGCAGAGGGAGGAGCTCAGTCCCGGTGTTGTCAGTTCTTTGATGGTGGTGCCGCATGCTTTTGCTGATGGCCTTGTAGTCTGGTTCGTACGTGGTGATGTTAAGCCCCATGCAGGCGTTTAGGCTTTCATGATTCACACGTAATGCGTCGATTGGTCTGTCGGAATGTTTCTCAGATGCGAGAAATACCGCTCACATGCACGTGTAGTATGGAGCCAAACATGGACAATACTCACGCTGCATTGCGTCGTGTGTGACCGGAAGCTGGTTCCAATTGTTCAGCGATCAGCTGTTCAGATCAGGTTGACTTCCGACTTCGGAAGAGATAATACTCTATGAGGCGTTTTCACATTTTTTTTTTTTTTTTTCTTCTAATTCACGTATTTTCACGTTTCTGACGTTTTTATGCGTTTTTGACATATGCACGTGTAGTATGGAGCCAAACATGGACAATACTCACGCTGCATTGCGTCGTGTGTGACCGGAAGCTGGTTCCAATTGTTCAGCGATCAGCTGTTCAGATCAGGTTCACTTCCGACTTCGGAAGAGATAATACTCTGAGCCGTTTTCACATTTTTGACTTTTTTTTTTTCTAATTCACGTATTTTCACGTTTCTGACGTTTTTATGCGTTTTTGACATTTGTGGAAAACATATGGCACTACGACGTTTTCGGTCAGGTTTCAGACGACATATTAAACTATGGACTATGGACGACAAATTACTCACATTTTTCTCCTCCACCATGCATTTACACATTTCTGACGTTGCTATGCATTTTTGGACGACATACTATACCATGAGGTTTTTTGTCAAATTTTGGACGACATTCTAAACTGCTATTGTCCCCTTTTTTCTCTCAATTTTCTGATGTTTTTATGCATCTTTTTTTATACTATACCACAATGTTTTTTTTCAGAATTTTGACTTTGTTTTGCACATTTTTTATATATTTTCACATTTCCGACGTTTTTATATATACTACAGAAAACTCTTCTGGTCTGGTCTTTCATACTTGCAAAGACTAATACAAATAACGCGAATCCCATTCTAAGACAATATTATTCAGTATGTCCTAAAATGCTCAGAGAGAGATGCCTCATATGACTGCCTGTCCAATAAGTGCAAAGAAGATGCATGATATAGTGCTGCTTTAGATTTATTTATTTCAATGTGCTTAACCAGATAACAATACAATTAACAAAAGCAAAGAAACTACAAAAACATGATGCACTGATATGTACCATTTTGGTTCAGTTAATGTGTTGACATTAAAAGTAAAAAGAGCAACATTATAATATTTTCCCTCTTTTTACAAGATCTCATTTATACAAGTAGCAGCACCGGTTATTACTTGTGGTCAAGGTAAATGTAAATGGATTCAAATTCCATTCAAGTTATTGCTGGGTTTGTGTGGCTTTGAGTTGGTCCTGTTCTATTCACCTGCTTTGGTGTTCAGTATATGTAAGGGAAGATCCTGTAGGGAACGCATCGACAATAAGTGTCCCATGCTGTTCCGTATTTGGTCTTACACTGTCTCTCGTCACGGGCCTCTCGGTGGATCAGCAATACAGTGAAATATATGACATAGAAGTAAGGCAGCAGATGTGAGAATCCTAAAAAAGCAAGGAGAAGTATAAAAGGTATTAAAGAAGAAGAAAATCAGTGTATCAAAGAAAGCTAATGCTGCTCTGGCTGAAACATCCCCTTTTGTCGTTTGTTCTTTTGCTCTTTCTAAGGAGCTCATAATGTAGTAGTTTCAGACAGAAATGGCTGTACATCTCAATTACAAAGGCGGCTCACACTAGTGAGTCAGATAAAGTTGAATGCCAATCAGCACTATGTGTCAGCTGCAACAAAAGTCTGACAGTTACCATTCTCAGGGAGTTTTCAAGTGAGCATGCAGACCGTTTACAGAGGAACAAAGAAAGATTGTCGCAGCCTTCATTTTGCTCTCTCATCATATTAAAGATGGTATAATTATGTCACGAGGACAGGAAGCAAACTTATCTGCTATAAACCACTACGTCTATGAGTATTGAAAACTGCATGATGCATAGTTTTGGTATTGATATTTCAAAAATATTCATACTATTTAAAAGAGCTTAACCCTAACCCTAACCCTAACATAAATCAAGTATGGGTTCTATTTTAGCTGAAACCTAAAAAAGCCCTCTGGAGACCAAACCATAGACCCAACTGGAAATCCATTGCTTTATATTTGTATCTATAAATAATTGTAATGGCTTATGAGCAGTCTTACCGCATGGCAGGGACCAGGCGAGGGCCATCACCATGTCACCGAGGTAATTGGGATGACGAACGAGACCCCACCAGCCGGACACCAGCAGCCGCTTCCCAGTTGCTGTGGCGATGGTCTCCAGTCCTGCAAGAAGAGTATGAAAGGTCACCCCAGAATTCTCAGAGAGAACTCCACACCGACCTCTCCATTCTGACACAAAGTGTATAATGCATTTAATGTCTTCAGATCATATGCAGAGCATGAGTCAAGCTACGCCACCTCCTTTCCCTTCCACCCAGAACCAAGCACGGACCTGGGGGGACAGATCTTTCTCAGAAGCTGCCCCCACCCCCTGGAACTCCTACCAACAAGAGACTATACATATATATAATAAGAGACTGCTTCCTCCTTCACACTTTTTAAATACTCACAAAACCTCACCTGCTTAATAAAAAATGGTGTCAGCTTTTATCCAGCTCTTGTGTTTTATTATTTATATATCATGTATTATTATATGGTTTTAAATCTCTACTTTCAATATGTGTGTTTAATCCTGTGAAATGTCTGAGTATTTAAAAAAACGCTATACAAAGAAATATATATATATATTATTGGAAATTGGATGTGAACTAGTTTATTTGAGGTGAGCGTTTTCGTGGGCAATTGTAAAACACACTAGTAGATATTTAAAAAATTACTCACTTGCAACGCTCGGATGTGTAGGATCTCGTCTGAACTGGTTCTTCTGTGAATTGGATTTTCTGAAGATATAATATCCAATACCTGACGGCAAAAAAAGATACACGTTTACATCACCATAGTTGAACATGAAACACAACATTTTACAGGCCTATGAGCAATAACGGACATGTGATTACCATTCATTGTTACTATAGCTGCAGCGCCAAGTGAACTCAAGGCCTGTGGGTGCATGACCAGGAATACTGACTGCAGGCCGTACGTGAAAGGAACCCATGCCAGGTCTCCAAAGGCCAGCATTAAGCCGAAACCATCATGCACAATGTCCATAGTTGTCAGAACAGCCTCCTGTTAAAGAATAATGGTGCATGAGATGGCCATAAAAAGGCTAGAAGACAGACAAAAATCTGGTGTAGTACTGGGTTACCAGAATTGTTTTAATTAAAATTGCAGAGCCATCACCTCGTTCCACAGAGCGTCTGCCACATACAGCAGCTGGAAACTGTTGACCAGTATCATGGCGAGGGAGGGGGAACCTCGAAGCTCCACCTCTTTCATCAGCATGCCCAGGTTTAGGACCACCTGAGAGGAAGGGAATACTGCCCTTTATTATTACTCAGCCAGTGTACTAGTCCCGCACCACACATAGGTAGGCAATATCATCCGGTGATCAGGCAAATGAGAACTACAACCAGGAGTGTAACGTACCTAAGGCTCAAACATGTACAGATCAGAGCCGCACAAGGGCCGAAACTGAAAATTACCCTGAAGCTGGTGTTATTTGGGACTATTGTAGTGAGATTTGAAATGTTAAAAGTAAATGGTTTCAACATGCAACCTGAAATGAAAATCTCCCACATACTGTCTGTAGCCAGTTGGTGGAAGCTGCTTCTGTTCTCTCCTACGCACATGCCTTTAAAACATTCAGATGTGCACAGGTCTTGCTGTTTACACTTGCAATAAAAGACTCATTACCTTTGCCAGCATGACTCATTTCACTGTATATGTTGCTTTTTGTGATTAGTGAATGCTGTTATTCTTATTCTTAATCTCGATTGTGATTCGCCCTCTGTTTTAAGTCTCATTTGATCTGACACAAAGGTGACGACGTCCACCACTGTCCAACCACGAGTCTCTGACCGTGTCAAGTCATCAGGGAGAAAAGTGTCTGATTCTCGCATATTGTCTGATTCTCATACACTCGCAGACCACAAACCTCAGTGGACAAGCAGAGAGCCACGTTGCCATCTAGTGGTGCTGTTTGGTTCAATAACAGATGGCCAGCGGTGTTAATTAAATAGGAATTCAGTATTTATGTAGAAATGGTGTTGATATTTGAACCTAACATCGTTTCCTTCAGTGCACCTTCAGGAGCTTTGCCCCACAAATTCACAGACACTCCACACACTGCCAAGGCAACAACAGTACATACAATCCGGAGCATCAAGGGTAAATTCATGTCAATAACAGGGGCGATTGTTATCGCCATTGAAATACAGGGGGCAAATAATTTGGCAGTGCTGCAGAATATGTGACACAATAAGAAGCAAAATATCGATCTAAGCCAATGTCCAAGCGGAGGAGTGGTTTAGCCCATATATCAGTAAATATTACAAGAAATAATTATTATTAAAAACTGAGAGTAGTTTTTAAAAACTCAAAGTTAAAATTTTTTTTTTATTAAAATGTTATTATGTCATTGTTTTTTCTCTCTTTTGTTGTACCCAATAGTGAGAAAATGACAGCAAGGGCCCCATCACATTATATTGTTTTAAATAAAATGATTCATATCATTAATATTCAATAAAACTGTACTTGACATTTGCATAATTACGCTTTTCTAATTAACAGTGTAGATGAATGTCATACGTGAAACATTTTTCAGTGCAGATCTGTAGGTCAACTCACCCAGCCAATCAGACCTGGTCTCAGCTCGCAGAAATATTTAAGGTCAAAGTTCCCAATGCGAGGATTTAACTCCCGTCCAATGAAGAAGTCATACAAAGGATTTCCTGTACAAAAATAGAGGGATGTGAATGCCAAGTGAAAACAGAGCTAAACACTCATGTTGGCGTATCAATGTTGTCACCGTAACAGTCTTCACATGTTGAGGTTTATCATGTTTAACATTCTCAAGCCATTTTGTTTAGAGTGCTATCATTTCAAAATTAGAATCTGTACATCTGCAGCACCTGAGGATGTCATCGGTTTAAAAGGAATGTGTCCATAAAAGAAAGGATCCTCTGCTTATTTATTTTTGCTTTCTATATATCCTACATTTTGTGTAAATCATGCATGCATGTGCCTATGTCACAAACATCATTTTGATTTAATGATAACTAAATGGCAAAGATGATTTGTTCTAATTTCTTTAGCAATTGAAGAACTGGCCAGCTCACTTGAAAGAGAATGTACTTTTTGCCCGCAGGCTCATAGTAGCTCATAGATCGTCCCCCACAGCAATACCAAAACAGGCGAACGCATGAAATCACTGGTGGATGGTTTTTAACAGTAGCTAGGGTTAATCAGTCCTTCAACGATGAAACTCAACCCTCACCTGTGTTGCCACCCGTAGCGAGAGCATGGGAAGGAGCCCAGAAGGAGCGAACGTAGAGGTAGATGGAGAGCAGGAACGACACGGCGATTGCGCACACTGCCATCGGTAACAGGAGCTCATACAGATACCCGAGAGGAACCCCGAGCACCAGCGCCGACAGCATCAGCAACACACAGCTGATGCACAGGCCGTGAAAACCTGTGGGAGAAATAGAGAGAGACACATAGCTGTCTGAATGCTGTAGCCTGGGGAAAGGTAAACAGACTGACAAAGGAAAGTATTTTAAAAGGAATATTTGAATCTTCCTGAAAAGCCAATCTAATAACGAGTAAATTGTATTACAGTGTAGCAGACTTAATTAAATGTGTTGTAGTTTTGTGTTATGATATATATGTATACATTTTTTTTTATCTAAAACCTCAAACATACCATTTATGGGATACTTGAGGCGTGTGCCATCTCTCAGCACTAATCCTTCAGACACCTGCAGAAAGATTATTTCAAGACGTGAATAAAACAACAATGATGTTTATAACTCAGCAAAGGTTCCATAGTCTTAGTTTAATAACTTTATAATTTTTCTTATAGTATATTTGTTGGTCATTTTAAGCCTTTACTGACTGGAAAGATTTCAGCATGAGAGTTATACACTCACAGCAACCAAACGGCTGCAAGTCAGAACAAACCTGCAGCCACTGCAGAGGACCAAAGCCTCATATTTGGAACACCTACTACCTACCAGGCGAGCAGCGGGGTTGTCCACTATGATTGATTGTTTTTTTGTTTTTTTCCAATATTTCAATTCCAATTTGCATGGAACAGTCAATTTGAACAGGTTACAGTATCTGATCATATTATAACAATTTCCGTAAGACACATTTGAGAAATAATATTTAATTTAATGATATGAACAATAGCCAGACAGCATGCCTTCAAAAGTCCATGTTTGCCACGGCTGGTTTTCATATAATCTTTACCATGATCTGGGCATTCATGTCATACCTTTCCTACTGGCATCAAATAGATGAAGGCATGCAGAGCAAGCCACCCCAGCACAAGCACAGGAGCCAGAGGGTGCCACAGCTGGTCCCAAGAGGGGAGGGAAGGGGGCCATTTGAGGACCGAGGCCTCGGGCGATGTGCTCGAACAGATCAGGAAAAGCACCGTCAATGGAAGAAAGATGGGAATGCATACAGCTCCTGGGACACAAATACTCAGTGAGATGACAACAGACATGCACACAATGACAATGTTAAAATAATCTGAATATTGACCTTAATGTGGAAACCTTTCATTATATTCTATTCATATTACCGTTAACATGTTACAGAGCATAGTCATTATGACAATATGACATTATGACTTATTCATTATGTCCAATGCTGAGAAAAAAACAATAATATGTTATAATCTGATTACATGTCTACATAATACGATTTAAGTCAGAATACTCCACATTGGCTAATGGGGTGTCGATGGTAAGGCAAAACTTCTTAATTAAATAAAAAGTAGAGGTATTAGACACTCTGCTGTAACTCACCCAGGGTTCCTCCAAATTCCGACTCCGTGTCTTGTGAGGATCCGTGTTTGGGTGCTCGACTGTTTGGCCTCATTATTGGAATCCTGTGAAAATATTAAGGCGGATTCCTTTTGAGGCAAAATGATGACACTGGAGGAGCAAATCAATACCAGTAACGCTGATTGGGGGGGAAAGAAATGTAAAGCCGAGGTATAAGAGCCTACAATGATGCTGACCTTATTATTTGTGAAAAGGAAAATAACAACTAAATATATTTTTATATTATCTGATGGTTATATATTCGTGGATGAACTGCTAAGTCGACATTTCCGGCAAATAACCCCGTAAATTTCTGCCACAAATGACATCTTCACAAGTTAACATAATCCTTGTTAGTAGCTGCTCTGCAGTGCTGCACTTCAGCATAACACTGAGGGGTTGGTGCTTTAATTAAGATATTTAGCAGTCAATATGGTTTTCCACGAAATAGAACAAAAATAATGTCTTGTATATTATAATACATTGTCATATATGAAAGTTAATGCACTCCTACAAAAACGATGCAGTTTGTTTCTACAGTCTGTAAAGATGTACTACTACTAATAACAATGATGATAACAACAACAACAACAACAACAACAACAATAATAATAATAATAATAATAATCAATATATTGTAATAACACAGCTCAAGGTAACTTTGCTCTACCAGCACCCTTAAAATCCCAGTAACCTTTGAATGCACCTGTGATAACACACTAAAGAAATGTACGAGGTACATGCTTCCAATGATCTGGTCTGTTCATATCACCTGTGACATTATGAAAATACATAGGCAGTTGAAGCACATATTAGTAGCATATTATTATGCCTGCTGTCATAATTCACCGAGGCAAAGTTCGGGTCAGTCAGCGGTTTGTTCCCGAATCTATGCATGGACGTTCACCTTCCCCCGCTGATGCCGACACGACGTGAAGGCGGGAGAAACAAAGGCCTGGCAGTAAAATGTAAAGAGTGAAGTTTTTACCGTGACGAAGTAAATGAAGATGACTTACCGGTGAAATAAGTTGGAGAAGAGATGCAGATAGGGCTGCAGGTATTGATGTAACTTCAGCCCAGCAGACCGTCGAAGGGACCGCCCACCACGCACGTTTTCAGACGGATATTGTCTCTCAGCCAATCGAAAAGCACCGTGATCATCTGAAGAGGGTGGAGTATGGAGGGTCTGGCCAATCAGATGAGCTCTTCAGGTGGCGACAGTCGGCTCTGTGTTACATTGAATACGAGCTGCGAGCTGTTGGGAAACACTTACGTTACATAGTATTTTTTATTTATTTATTATGAGTCAGATTTTTGCCATTGTTCCATTTTATAAATATGAAACTTGGGAGAACATGTAATCTCGCATACGTATACTTTTATTGTTGACAAATGTAATTGAACCATTCCTAAACATGTTAACTTGTGTAAGGGCTGTACAGAAAACAAACAACATCCTGAAGCCAAGAGAAGCTGCATGTCTGCCGTTTTTACTTTAGCCTAAACTCCCGGATGAAATTAACAGCAAATGATTCAGCAAAAGATGCTAAAGAGAATGTATATAGGATCCATAAGGTGTCATGATAAGATTTATGCATATAATAAATAAGTTATTAAGACATGAACAGTAATTGCGTGAAGAGAAAGACTTCATAACGTGGTGTCAACATGGACTATCTGGCCGTGCTGCACTTTGACCCTCAGCCCCGTTCACAGATCACCTCAATCACACTCTGTTCCATCGGGGCAGGATCCAGGCAGCGGTGAGCGGAGCTGCCCACTATCTCATCCAGCAGGAAATGCACCAGGTTCTCATCTGAGACAAAGCGCCACAGGTACATCTGCAGGTAGTGGCAGTCCACCTGGATCTGCTGCAGGCCATAGCGGCCAAAGGTGCGCAGGCGCACACACTCCAGGAAGGTCTTCAGACTGATCTTTATAATTCCCGTCATCACGGAGACCTGGGCGCAGGGGAGGGGTGTGAGAGATGATTTTCGTTGAAGACTAGAGCGAGATCTAACAGCGGAACATAGAGTCTGCACTCACCTTGTTGAACTCCACTGAACTGAAGATGTCTATCCTCTCAGAAAACAGCTTGTGGATGTTGCTCAATAGATTGGTATCCATGGGAGCGCTGCAGGCAGACAAAAGACAAATTAACAAATAAACCAACAGCGCTATTTTATATTCAGAGACTGCTCAATGGCAATTGCCCCCTTGCAAAGAGAATCAAATAAGACAGATTAGCTGCAAGTGTATGTCTTTCGAACACATTTTAACAAATTATGTCTGCTACTGCTACAATACATTCTCAAAATTACTAAATAATAGGACAAAAAGAAATTAATTATACAATGAATTTTCTTATCTGCAGACAACATGCCTTATGGCATAAGAGAATAACCAAAATACCTCAATTAATAAGGGGAATCTCAAAGTTTTAATGGAAAAAATGCTGCATCAACGCTCATCTGTTGTCTGCAATGCTAAAAATGCAAATCAAATGAATACAAAAATCGAGATTTTGAAGAAAAAGGAAAATAGACAATAGTTCTAGCCTCGGTGGCCAAGATTAAAAAAACTACAGAACATGTTTTTTGCAGTAAAGATCATCATCTTGTGATGACAGTGGTGCAGTGAAAGCCTAGGCTTCAAATTTTGAAAATAGCTCTTGTAATGTGCCTCATACATATAAAGATACCAGCAAAAATTTGCATCATATACATCAGAGAAATTATATAAACGATCACAAGCAATTGGAATCGGAATCTGGCACAAATCTGTCGGAAGTTAATCCCCTGTATCGCCACACCACCAGTCTGTGTTCATCTTCTGTACCTTGGCGTGTAGCTGGCAGCATAGCGTGCCTGTTGCCTAGAACTGCTGTAGACAGAAAAGGTCCTTTTGCTGGAGTCGCTGCTGTGTGCTTTCCTCACGCCTTCTTCATACAAGAGCCCAACCTACGATAAGCATTCAATGTTCATGTCTATTCATGCATGGTGAGGACACAAGATAATCCCTTATTGTCCCAAAGTGGGGAAAATTGCAGCGTTACAGCAGGTGAGATAAATAGCCATAAATAAAAAAATAAGCGAAATAATTATAAACAGTACAATATATACAATATAACATGTTATGCAATTGCAATCGAAACGTACAGTATCTGCATTGCACTATATTAACTATACAACAATATTGCACTATACTGAATATTGCACACGGTTGTGTTTTACCTGCACATCAATCGAGGTGGTGTCCTCGACGACCCTCTTCATCACCGCACGAACATTTCGTGGCTCGATGGTGTTAACCCAGTCTCGTGTTTCAACGCTCTTTCTTAGCATCTGGGAGATAATCAAACCTTGAACCTGCACAAAAAAAGGCACCACATTTTTGTGGGAAAGGTTATTTGTTATTGATGCCTATTAATCCATCAGTAAGAAAGGTAGCTTTTGTGAAGTGAAAAGGTGACATACCTTGACATAATGGTTCAGTAGCTTCTGCGCTGCTTCCCTGGCTTCGGCACATAATGTTGTGACAGGTGTTACGGGACTCTGGTGCTGAGAAGGAATAAAAGGGTTATTTATTTATACACAGGAGTCCACTATATGAATTGTAAGTATTCTCAAGAACATTCTTTTTGAAAATGCATTGAAAACCTGTAAGTTACATTTACCTGCACAAGGAACTGTTCATCTGTGAGTGTGAGTATGTAGGAGATGGTCGAGGTTTCGTAGTCCAGGCAGAGGCGAGACAACAGCAACAAGAGGGCCGGTGGAGTTGAACCTCCTTTGTCTCCTGTGCTCTCGCAGAACTGGCGAGAAGACTGGCACACAAACTTTATAAAGTTCACCACCAGGCTCTCGCGCACCCCCTGACTACAGAACTCTCCCTGCGAGGAATAAACAGCGACAAAAAAAAGAGGGTTAGGATTACACCAGCTAAAACAAATTAAACCATTGGTTAATCCATCAATTTCCTATACATATTTCTATAATCACAATACTCAAAATCAACTATAATACATAAGTTTTAAACTATTTACCTTGAAGTAAGGTTTGTTGGAGAACGTAATGTCCTTAGCCGTGAAGAGATGCACGGATGCCAGCACCGACTTAATCTGATTGAGAATAGAAGCGGATAGGGAAGAGAGCAGCTCCGGAAGGCTGGTCGGAGCGTCTCGACCGGAGGCCGGCCCCCCGTGGAGACCTCCAGCCCCCGAACCACCAGCCACAGAGAGACGCGGTGTGGCCAGGGCCTGCCTGACGTCTGTCAGACTGTCCATGTAGAAGCTCTGCAGAGCGCAGAGGTACTGCTTCACTCGCTCCGTCGCTGCCCGTACCACAATCTCCGTCCCTTTGTTTGGCACGGTAGAGCCTGGCAGCAGTTTGGACACGGCCTGAAGTCGGCGATGGAAGCGGTCGAGCGCGCGTACCAGGAGGGAGTTATCTCCGACCCCTTTCTCTTCTTGTATCCTCCGCTCCACAAGTGAGAAATACCGAGCTGCCAGGTCGTCCACAAAGGCATGCAGCTTACCATTTGCCATCTGCGGGATATTTTTGGTCGCCAGCTCTCCGGTCTGAGCGTGGTTGATGAAGAGTTCTTGATAGGATGTGATTACTAAACATAAGCTGCTGACAAATTCATTGCAGCCTCTGTCGATGAATTCCAGGATGTCAGTGTTGGAGTTGGGCGAAGGTGGAGCGATCGTTCTAGGTGAGCCATCACTCGGAGATCCGGCGCCTGCAATCGGTGATGACCTGCGTGCGGGTGCATCTTTCACAGCAGAGACAGATGGGTAGGGTCTTATCTCTGCTTCCAGGCCCTGAAGATCCGACTCAAGTCGAGATCGTGCATGGCTCAGGAATTTATCACAGAGCTCTTCCGCTGGCTCATCCAACTGTAGCAGCAGCTCCACACACTGTGATAAATCCTTGGCACTTGATCCACCATCCCTACAGACACAACGAAACGTGCAGATAAAGTTCATCTCCAGGAAACACAGAAATTTAGGAAAATAAAAGTTAAATGCAAAAAGGAATTAAGGATTAACAAGTACACCATATGTTGGGGAAAAAGAATATTAACCATAGTAGCATCATTACAGGCATATACAATATTTAAAAAATATGTTCTTTTGCCCAATTTCTTGTCAAATAATTATTATGATGTGATTAATCTTATTTCGAATTTTAATAAATTCTATATTTCTGTGGCTTCAAACATCTGCGTGCACACCTGCCAGTCTCATCTCTTCCAAAATGTTATTGCTTATATTGTCAACAGGACGTGTAAATGTCATGTTCACATTGGCATCCCCTTACTCAAACATAGACAGGAAATTCCCACCTGAACTTCTGTCGTAGCTCCTGCGCCAGCTTGTCCATGATGGCGTGACAGTCGTCCTGAATTCCCTTGAAGGAGGGAAGGTGGCTGTACTGCTGCAGCACGCAGCGGGCATGTCGGTGGGAGCTCACTGCCTGAGCATAGGCCTGCAGCTCCAGACACTTATTCAGTCTAGCAGGCAGTTCGAACAGAAACTGCAGCTTCCTTAACAAAGTGTGAACCCCTGAAATAAGAATTGATTGGGCAAAAATACAAATGTGAAAAAGCCTCCTCACTGCCCCACCCCCCAGCTGATTCAACATAATAAACTCACCTGAGAGTTTTGTGATCTGTGTGTGCTGGTCTTGGAGAGTTCCACTGATACAAGCACTGAACTCTGTGATCGCTGCCATGTTAGCAGACAGGCAGTCCATTTCATCTTCCATCTTTTTAAAGTCGTTCTTCATCTTCCTTATGGTGTCTGAAAACGTGGAAGGTTTGCTTAACCGCCTGGGTGGACACAATAACAACAAAAATAGTGCACCAGCCAATCACTCACCTGTAGCAGATATGAATTTGTTGTAGTTTTCATACACCAGCGTCTGCATGTCACTGTCTAAAGAGCGAATCTGCTTCACCATGCAGGTCTCCTGATCCATCAGCTCCGCAAGAGAGCACTCTCTTCTTAGCTGCATTTAAACAGGAGAAGCGTAATGGTCACAGTCACACCTAAATAGAGTACATTTATGATTACAATTCTAGGTAAAAATGACCCACTGTTGACTGCTTTGGATAAAGCAGTATCAGTGTAAGACAGAAACCACCATGAAATTCAAAAACAGCTAAATGTTAGTAAGACCACTTCCCAGATCTTTGCCACTTTTTTGGCATGTTAAGTTAAATGAGAGAGCACGACTTCATGCAGTATATTTCCCCATAGTTTAGTGCACCT
This sequence comes from Colistium nudipinnis, assembly GCA_016785305.1. Lineage (NCBI taxonomy): Eukaryota > Metazoa > Chordata > Actinopteri > Pleuronectiformes > Rhombosoleidae > Colistium > Colistium nudipinnis. The sequence continues at coordinate 379,574 of JAFBJU010000248.1, read as the reverse complement.
TTTGGAATCAACTGTCTACATCCTTCCATCTACAATCAAATTCCATTTAAGGAAGATATGTACAATAATCAACAAATTGTGTTAAAGAAAAGGTGAAAATACCTAAAGAAAAGTTTAATCTCAGATCATGAGAAAGTTGTTTCGTCAATATTTAACTACTAGCTTATTTCCTATTAGTCGTCCACTGTCAGGGGAAAAGTGAACAGAGACAATGAAACAACTAAGTAAGCCTAACATTTCTACTTGAGATGGACCAGGAACCCACAACCTACCAAGCCACAGCATATATACAACGTAAAGAACAATGGCCAATGCGTCAATCTTCTACAGATCTCTTACGTTCATTACTTAAAATTGGTATCGGCATTTGCCCCAAAATCCAGTATTGGCCCAGTGTAATGTAATATTCAATTCAATCGAATGCTATCTCAATCATTGCCGAACCGAATTACATATGAGGGTATCGTATACAGTATCTGTAGCGATAGGGTTAGCTTCTTACCTTGTTGAGGTAGAGCTCGGGGTCGAAGTGAGGCCCGTTGATGTCGCAGGGATCCAGCGACTCCTGCTCCTCCACGGTCTTTCCTTCCTCGTTCAGGCCGTAGTAGAGCTTCAGCATGCCGTGCACCCTGCGCCTCCGGTCCGGGCCGCAGTCCCCCGACACCGCATCGACACCGTCCGCCTCCGACTCCATCCTAAGCTCCAGATGTACACCGAAAACCAGCAGCAACAGTCCCTTCACCTGCACGCGTTACGGCTATTAAAACATATATTCAATTATGTACACCTGTAGCAGCTGACTTGAATGTATTACCACTTCCGGTTGTGTAGCATATCCGGGTATACGTCATCAGAAGTGCGCGCAATCGAGTCACCGGGTAATGACGTAGATGAACTCGTAGTACTTGTCTGGATGCTCGATCCTGCGCATTTCTAATTATTTATGTCAAACGCTTACTAAATCAACGATTCAGTGTTAAATTAAGATTGCTTGTTTTATTCGCTTGCAAATATTCATTGCTTGAATTTTAATTTCTGTACAAATAATTATATAATTATTATTATCTAATTAATAAAACAATGTATTATGTGAGTTCATTTGGAATACATTTTGAGCCACAACGAAAAAGGAAACAAACAGCATCATCTTCAGAGAGCACACATTTCGTTTTATTGGTCTAGCAAGTTTAAACATCTTGTAAACTATAATGCATCGAAGTCAATACTGTAACAGTGGAATAAAGTAGTGGGATTTGGGTCAGATATTTTTTTAATTCTAGTAATTCTCATTCTTAGGTGAAGGTAAAAACCCTTTCCAAAGGGATAATCACAACAGCTGTATAAATATGCATTAACAACAGCATTTTATAACTCTTGCATCCCTGCACATTATATACTATAAACGTTGACACTACAAGTCTTACTAAATGCATATCCTTAAAAAATCTTTTACTCCTCATCAGAGCAAAAACATTTGGTAAAAACAATTATGCTGAATAAAATAAACAAGGCAACAGGTTACATGAGAAGGGCTTCAGTACACTAAGGATGTAGGTATTAAATAAGTAGGAAACCCACATTTTCACCAATGTTCTCTGAGAAACAGGGCCACTTTGCATCAGCTTAAAAAAAAAAGAGACATTTTAATAAAGGAAATCACCATTCACTGTTCAACAGCAGCCCATTGTAGTTATCCATTATATCAATATACACATATCAGCTTGGAAATGTGAAATGCATTGTCTTGTTGAAAACATGGGTAATATGTGTTTCAGAATCTTGGTTTGCAAGCACCAAAACTGTCAATTAGATTGCAACTCAGTATAAACAAAAAGGCACTTTTTGACTCATTGAAGATAATGCTTAAAATGACATATTTCTTCATTCTAATGTACAAACACTGACAAGTATATGAAAAAGAAAGTGAAAATCTCATCAAAGCGAAGAAACAATGCGAAACAATTTGCAGGTGTAAAAGATTTAAAAAACAGTGTATCAGTATTAATAGTGCAGTTATCACATGATAGTAGTGTGTCAGGAATGCCTATTCTACATTGTGACATGCTTCGTGTGTACATTAGCAACTATATATTGGACTGCTGCAGCTAGGGTACTGACAGTAGCCAACATAAAAGTCATAAGCATAAAAATGATAATATCACTCTGCAGATTACATGCACAGGAGAATCGGGAGGAAAACATGATGCCATCACATTTGAAATTAGGACATACTGGAGTGGTTTTCAGTTGTAGAACGTCTGTGATGGCTAATGAGGTTGTCGTGTTTGTTAAATGTACGGAAGAGGCAGAATTAGGGTGAAGTTCAGCGATAGCATGGGAGGGACTCTGAGTGCAGTTCATCGTTGGAGCGGTATGGTCACATACTAGGTCGCAGCCTGTCAGACAGGCTTGCTTTGGTGTACAGGCGAGACCTCAACAGCACAGTCGAGAGTTCTTGTATAGTTTGTCTGCGCTATGTGCATATTCCTATTATATTCTGCATAAAGCTCTATTACGTGGAGAAAAAAACCAAACAATAATTTGAATGTTGAAACATTTTGCGTAAATTAGAGCTGATAAGAGAATAGCAAGTTTAGCCTTTCTCATTTCAGAAGTTGCACAAGTACAACACTGCAACAGTTCAAATGTGCTAATCAGGTTTGACCAACAAGTGACGGTCAAGTCCAGACTTGCACATGGATTTCACTTCTACTCTATTGGATTGGTTTGGTTTGTGTAGTTTTTGATTCTGATTCTATTCCCACTTGTTCCTAAGAACTTGAACTTGAACGTAAAATGTCTGTTTTGTCCTGTTTTGTGTAATCTAAACACTTACCCAAAATCATACTATTCTGCTTTTACAAATGTTCATTTTATGTGATTTAATGTTCATGTGGGATGTACAACCAGCATGTTTCTTCCCTTTAAAGATATCATGCTGCAAATATCAGCATATATACATTCTTTCAAAATCCAAAATATATTTACTTACAAGAAACATCCACAATAAAAACAATGTGCACCCATACTGACTGTTTATGATCAGTAACACAAAGCACTATACTTTTCTACCAGCACTTTTTAAAAGTGGTTTTACCCCCTTTCATGAGAACAAGGCACTGGCAGTTTAAAAATGCAGAATATTGTGAACATGCCCTTAGATTGTCTACTGAAAGTATGCGGACTGTTAACTCTAACAGGTCTGAGGAGGATGTAAATGGGGGCTATATTGCAAACTTCTTGGTGTCCAAAAACCCAAGAAGCAGTAAAAATAAGTAAACTAGGTAATGCAGTGGTTATGCTTATTTGAGGTTAACATTTTTGAGTGATACCAGTAAAAAGGTATGCATAGCACTGTAGGTCAAGGTCAAAGAGGTCATGAGATATCAGAAAGTCATCATCTGAGGATTTTTCCAAGGGCTTGCCTCAGATTTATGAAAGAGGTTCATCAAATGCGAGAAGATTTTCTTTATATTAAGCCATGTAAAGAAGAATTGCTCCTGTTTAACCTTGGGAGCATAGCCATTAATAGATATTTTCATTTTTCACATTGCTGCACCCTATTAATATACAAAACTTCAAAAGATAAATATTGTCACACACACTTAGATCCCTCAGTTGGTCCTGTGCATATTCATATATTACCAGTTACATGTGTCAAGCTCTTATCGAGTCTTTTCTTTAAATCTCAGTGTAAATTGTTCACGTTTGGTCTTTGAGAGGAACAGGGCAAGTCAGTGAGTTTAACCCTGCTCCAGACTCTCTGTCACTTGCACAGCCGAGTACATGGCCGCAGAAGGCTGTCGGGTGAAGAAGGACGCGGCTCTCTTCGGCTTCAAGCGTTTGATTTCTTTTCCTAAAAGACAGACATAAGAACCAACCTTATGTATTTAAATCTCACCATGGATTAGAAGCAGCTCACTCTGAAGAGATCGAATTGTGAATAGGCTTGGAGTATAAAATAAACCATCAGACTCACCATTGTCCACGTAGCTGATGGTATTAATTGAATGGATCCGATTGCACACAACACTGCTTTGCCTGTGCAGCATCCCGCGCCGTCCTCCACGTCCGTTCTTGTTGCTGCCATCGTGGCCTGCTGGCTGCTGGGACTGACTCACCTCACCGTCCATATCAGCCGCAGCTCCTCCCTCAGACGCAGACTTCAGCTCCACACAGAACTCAATGAAGCCGCTCATCAGCTCCGCCTGGTTCGATGCAAGAGAATAACAAATCATGAAGTCTGATCCCTTCGTGTGATAACTCATAATTATCGGCCATACTTTGCTTTTTGATGGTCCATTAGTGTGAAAGCGTCGCATTGCCAGACTTAGATTAGGGCCTAGTGTGATTATTTATGACAGCCTCATTAACACCTCTTCTTCATCTGTTGGCTCCGACGGTATTTTTCAGGCCATACATAATTCAGAAAGCATAATACAGAGAAGAGAACAGAAAATGAATTGAGGAAAATGTCTCCTCTAATTGGCATAGCAGCTGCACCTGATCCCAAAGCACCCTGCACCCTGGTGCTCTCTAGAGATGGCTGCCTATGCTCGCCCCCATTTTGAGAACATTTCAAGTGAGACACATTAGAGCAATGCACCTTCCTCAGCACATCTTAAATTGATGTTCGAAATACAGATAATCTTGGAAGTGTCAGGTGGGGCAGGTGCAAGCCAATCACACTCAACAGTTCTGCAGAAATCTAAACTGTCAAACTCCATCCAAAAGAAAGTTGCTCCATGTACAGATGTTCAATACAATCATAAAACATATCACTTCATTTCCTAACCAATGTCTTACTTGTTTTGAGTAGATCTTAAGCAGCTTGTTGACCGGAGTGCCGTCTTCCTCTCCATCGAACTCCAGCCACAGAATGTGCGAGTCTCCCTCGTCCTCGGGGTAGCTGTGGTCCCAGGAGAGCTGATTGAAACGCAGGCCAAGCAGTACGTGCTGCAGGAAAATGTGTTCAAGGAGAGAAATCGGGTTAGCTTTCATGAAAAGAAATGAGAAGCCCTTTCAATATTTCTGCAGCGCACGCCATCATGATCCAAGTGTGCATACTGCTGTTTTACACAGCTGTCAATCACAACAACTCTAGTGCTTACCTTCTCTTTCACGTCCATCACATAAACTCCCTCCAGGCATATCCCAACATTCACAGCTTTGCGCTTTGCCCTTTGGAGGATGCCTTGCACTGGTTTGTCAATTTCACCAATGAAGAAACCACACCTGTTTGTGCAGATTGAAAAATAAATACAACATGACAAAGTGGGTTACTTACTTGAGGTATAGTTATGATTACCTATGAGTTTTAAAAACGGTCTATTGTAGACACAGCATAAATGGCTTATTACACAAATTCTTACCCATAAAAAGGCAGAGTGTGACATGTGTTGAGGTATTGGTGTAGGAGTTGCGTGTACTCGGGGCTTCCGGCAGATGGACTGATCTTTCTGTATTCTTCTATCAGTTTCTGCTCCAGCCCTGCCTGACGACTTGACTTCCCTCTCAGAGTGGAGAATAAACCTCCGCTGCCCATGGCAACGTGTGCAGGCAGATAAGAGGACACTTTCTTCTCCCTGTGGAAAGCAGAGAAGAGAAGTCGTTATTGCACACTCACAGGCTATTTAGTATTGATTCAGTACATTAAATGTAGTATATATATATATATATATATATATAAATATAATGTAGATGTAGTAAAGACCACAAAATGTCATCTTCTATTTAATAAATACCACAAATAAGAGACTTCCTCAAAATGATAGTTCCAGTTAGCCGCTAATTGCAACTGTATCACCCTGCTATCTAAAATAAGAACAGTGAATACACTCCTTAAATATGCAAGTACTGTATGTACAGTGTTATATAGTTCTTGTCAAGTGCCTCTGTATAATTATCAGACCCATAATTACAATCAAGTCTCAGAGGGCTTTTCAGAGAAAAAAGAAAGTCAATCCCATGATCATCACACTCAAATCAACAATGTGATATTTCAGTCTTGTCACTTAGGCACTTGACACTTAGAAACCAACAGTTGATTGAAAATGACTGCATTTGCACAATATGTACATGATTAGAATAAAAAAAATACAGCTTCACTGTTGACCTCCTTTTTTGCTGTTGATTGTGCCAAAGTACTCAAAGCTGCAAAATCAACCTGACCTTTACATATGAGGGTTTAGGGATGCAAGTTTAGTTTATCGTTTTTGTTTTGGCTCACACGTTTAAGGGGATGGTGATCAAACCGTTGAACTACATGATAGTTTGTGAGCCGCTCTACCTCCTGATTCGTTTGTGCAAAAATCTATACATTTTCACTTGTGGCTCGTCCATTTATATGGATTATTTTATTTTTCATAACTATTGAGACTACTTGAGATCATCTATAGAAAACGAAAAATATTAAAAGCGAGCACATTCGGAAAATCAGTGATTTTTTTTTAACCAGTCCTTCTAACTGACCTTATGATAGAAGTAAGCTGTTGGCTGTCCAGACCAGTTCCCTCATCGAGAGCAAGAGACAAGGCTCCAAGGCTCATCCAGTGCTCAGGGTCACAGGGGTATCGTCCCGTCAGGATGTTGCTCTTGGCCTCCTCGTACAGAAGTTTCAGCACTCCCTCATCATCAATCTGCTCAGGAGTTACACAATGTCAACAAATACACCGTATCAGTAAACAGAGGTACAATATTCTCACCACTGCATTGTAATGACATTCTGAGATTAATCAAAAATCTTCATGAACAGCCGCTGAAAACCTTGCCAGTCGCCAGTTACTAAAATTGTACCCTTGGTAGAAAGTGATTGATAACAGTGCTTTCCTAATACACTCATAACTGAGATTAATGAATGTTTTTGCAAAAGAAATTTACCTGCAGTTCTTTAGTTTTAGAATAAAACACATTCCGCCTGTATTGTAGACATGGCTCATCTGAGGAAAAAGCAGCAGACAATGATGCATTAGGTTAGGTTATATTTTCATACCATACAAAGGGTTGAAATTCAGTCTCATCCCCAAGAGTGGAAGAGTGAGGGTATGGAGACAAACACTGCAATAGACGTGGAGAAATCATCAAATCTAGCACTCAAGCGCCCTCCAACCCACTCTCCTCTGACTCGCAATCCTGTAATGTGGGCGGTATCCCTACCTACACCACAAAAACACAGAACAGCATTAACATAATTATGCAATGCATTTGTGATCTTTTTGGTTTTATTCGTGGTAAGTTGTCACTGTGTCCCCAGTTAGTTCATATTTCTGGAGGAAAATCACACCAAACTGTGGGCTGTTCCACATTGACTGCGGCAAAATAATTCACCAGGTACATGTTATACTGCCTTCATCATTTCATAATACAGTATAATTGTAATTGAAACGCACCACATCATTAAATGTTGCACCCATGAGTAAAATATAAAAAGGAATTTTGTAAGTATGCATTATAATGTCCCATAATCAAACAGGTGGTCATAAAATCATTATGATCTACAGTGTAATGCTTTATGATTATAGCGACATCATAATGCATCAAGGGTTTGTTGCATGCCTAATGCATTTATGCATGCATTTGAGTGGATTATGCATCTATAACCCATGATTGATTGGAATGCTATTCACTCCGTTTATTCTCTATGTATTTACTGAATCTGAACTGAATATCCTTTCCTCAATTAATGTGTCTATTAAATGGTTCAAAGTGTCCATCGTCATTTTCTAAGGCTCATGGTTACAGCAAATTTATATTTTGTGTTCTTGATCATTTGTGAATATGACATTGAATTTCAGGTATATTGCTACTACGATTTCTTTACACTGCTAATGCATGAAGCCACTCTTTTCCCTTCCTAAATCACTGTCATGCCTTGCTTAAAGAAACCACTAACCATTGTTAATGAATGTAAACACAGCAACGTGGTGACACAACAAGCTCCCACCTTGTGAAATGTCCTCCTCTGAGGCCTCAGTGAAGCGATACAGCAGGTCCTGCCACTGCCGACACAGTTTGTATGGGTGATGCCTCACCTTTAACTGCAATTCTGAAAAATTTGGAAAATATTTAATGTAATATAGATATACTGCATGTCTGTTTTCCTGTTTAAATTATTGTGCTACATTAATTAATTCCTTCATTCATTCAATAGCCTTATGTGGGAAATAGTTCTTGTGGACAATGTATATATAGTTCATATCATGGGGGACCTAGTTATGTACACTTATTCAGCCATTTTAGTGCATTTTAAGAAATAGGAATCCATATAAATATCAATATAATCTGACCAGATGAAGAATTGGTCCTCACCTAGCAGAGGAGATGACAACCAGAAGGCAAATGTATCCTGCGTTGATTCAGGAATATTCAGAGCCTCACGTACACTGCGGCCCAGCTCCTGCACAGTGACACTGCCGAGCCCATCCACAGATAGGTGGACGGCGCTGTCACCAAACAGGTAGATGAGCACATCCTGAGCTGTGTGTACAAGTACAGATGCTGAATTTATAAAATTGCACAAATAAGAATAGCCACACAAATACATAAGGAAATATATATTGGTTGCCCCATACCCCGGGAAAGTGTTGCAGAGGAAGCAACACTTCCTCTTTGCGAGAGCTCATCTGATAACTCTGGAGGAAAACTGCAGTCATCTCCTTCCATTTCTAATCTGAAACACAAGGACATAACTCAAAACATGAAATTACAACACAGTTCATAAATAGTGTGAAAAATCCAATAAGCCTTGGCTTAAAAAAACATCCAGCGTAGACTCCTTGTACAATGACTCCTTCCTTTTCTGAATGCCAACAGGAATGGAAAAAAATATATTCCTAATGGTCTCTTTCATCTTCAATAATAAATGCTTCAGAGGTGACTAGCCAGTGATTAACAACATGAACATGTGCCTATTCCTAACTATCATATGCCACTTCATCAGTTTCCTTTGGTCGTGTTTGAGTAAACAAGTAATCAGACTAAATTAGCACACGTTCCACTATGCACCAGTGCCACCATGTGGAAGATAACCAGAGCAACCAGAACATCCCAGCCCACCACCGTTGACCTCACCCTGCAGCACTGAGGTTATCGTTTAGCGCCAACATGTCACTGCTTCACACTCCCATTTATGTGGTCGGTCTAATATGACCTGACATGATAACCTTATCATGATTACAGAGGAGGTAAACACAGAGAACAGACAACAGCAACGGCCCGAGGCCCGTGCTTTAGCCTCCCTGGTTTAACTGGGTTGTCCAATACAAGTCCAAACAATAAGGCATTATGAGGAATGAACTGAACACACATACATACACATACAACGTCACATTACAGCGTTTAGCAAGTTAGCTAGTTCTACAAGTTAGCTTAAAGGCAGGGGCGCGTCCATGCTAGCTAATGACACACTGATATTATTGCCATACTATCAGGGTTATTAATACATCTCTGCCTATCACTGATAACACTTTGGTGACCTATCCATTAGTAAGCTAACTTTTTGTTCTTTGCCCAGCAGTCTGAAACACTGTTAAGTATTAATCGCGGGTGATGGAACAACAGGTTTATGGCCACCTACCTGCAAGTTCCCTTAATTCGTTCTCCACTCAACGCTTATCCTGGATACAGTCCCTCTGGTTTTTGTAAATACTTTGGCTAACTACATTAGCTTATCACAGAGTCGCTGTTTCTCCCCTCTTGCTAGCCAGCTGTCTAAAACTAGCTTTCCGGGCAGCGGCGAAGAGGGACCCGCGAACGATTCGGTTGATCTGGACGACTCTCTACTGGACGTGACAGTTCCTCAAAAACGTAGCTACTCGCCAACGGTGTGCCTATTTATATCTTTAGTAGTAAACAGCGACCGTGGTGAGGAACCGGTGACTTCAAAGAACGCTTAGTGGCAAGCCGTGAACGACTTTACAGGGCACACGTTCAAAAAGATTGGATCCCAGGGACAACTCGAAACATCTGAGAGAGCGCGGACAAGCGTCAAAGCATGACGTGAAATAGACGTCATCCCAGCTGTAACCACGCACACAAGTGATTGATTGACCTGTGGCTAAGCCCCGCCCCCACGTACCAAAGACTCAGACCGTATTTCTTTTGCTTATTAAGATTTTCAGCCTCTTTTAAAAAGAATTTTTTATTTATGGTTGTTAAAAAAATGTAACGAATCACCCTTGGAAAACATTTAGGGAGTCATTATTAAGTTCAGTTACTAAAAATAAATAAATATATATATGGAAAACATTTAGGGGAGTCATTATTAAGTTCAGTTACTACAAATAAATATATACTGTATATATATATATATATATATATATATTTATTTATTTTTTGTGAGTGAATCCAAAAATCTCTTCATTCAAGGCTCAACAGGGCCCCAAATCACTTAGTCTTCCAACTGTATCTGAATCATAATTTGATAAATTCGATTTTTTTTTTATTTCTTGTCAGAAATTATATTTCTGTGTATAGCTGCTCGTGTATTTTACATTCACCGATGCAGGTGACTAACTGCAAGGACAGCAGGGGGAGTATTAACAAATACGATTAACAGCTTTAATAAAGGTCAGAGAACAGAGGACACACTTAATGGCTTTCACCGCATTATAGACACAGATTAATCAATCTTCTTAATCCTATTCCTCTTACTGTCAGGCAAGACAAGCAACAGAGATGCCTCAACATCTTGATGCCCCTGTTATGGAGGGTTACAAATGCGTCAGTGTTATAATTAGCTGCATTTATTTTATTTGTAACAAAAAAATTGTCGAAAAAGAAGGAATAAGTGAGTCCACTCCATCAGGCAGTTGGGATCTTAAAACTTTAATAAGTCATCAGTTATATTATGTCATAATTCTGTTGCATAGCAGAGCATTGTGCCTAATGTCTCTCTACAGTCAGCTTTACATTGTAGAACAGAAAATTGCACACTGCAACATGATTCTGATTACACAGCAGCCGATTGTTTAATTGATAAATGATTGTCTTATAGCTTCAGACAATTGTCCATTTTTGTAATAATGACATTAGCAATGCACATCTATTTGAAAACCATGGAGGGATTTTGTGTTTTTTTCGAAAAACAATAATAATAAAAGGTTTATCATTCATGTAAATAACAGAAATAATAAAACATTATAAACAATAAAAAATAAGCATAATAATGTGCTCAGTGACTTTAAGCATATTGCAAAATTTAAGTCGGGGTGAAAAATATCTGAAACAAAAAATTATGGATTTCCATTCATGTTCGTGTCTTTATTATACAGTATTATACAATAAATGGTTAACAGAGAAGGTATCAGCTCAGGAACCAAAATTGAAAGGTGGAAGTGTAGTTATATAGTAAAGGTTTAACTGTGGTGGTCATCTTACAATTAAAAAATACTATCCCTAAATCTTGGTAATTTATAGAAATTGGTTTCACGATCTCAAATGGTGGTGGTCCTTCAGGGATCGCCCTCTGTGTGTAAAGTTATTTACATGTGTGTACATCATATGTGGCTTAGGCGGTAGCTGTGGTGGTCGTTCCCTCAGCAGAAGTGCCCTCTTCTACCTGGTTCGTAAGCAGGAAGAACTTCAGCACAGGGTTGATGTACTCCATGACGGTGTCTTTCACGCTTTTCTCCAGCAGGTACCCTTCGGTCTCGATTTCGGTGTTTTCATTCCCTTCCACTGCCTCCATGGAGGTCTGCAGGAACCGCAAGCTGACCAGCACGGAACCCTGGGAAAAAGGAGGATGGTGAAATATCAGCGGGTGAGCAATTCCCATAAGAGGGCCTCATTGAGTGGAAACTGAAGTGGAGAAAAAAAAGGGATATATTGATATTCAATGTAATTGAAATGAGATGGATTCTCATGGACAACAGATTTGAAAGCTGCAGGAATTGGATTCCTGACGATGTGAGGTATATTAAATTATGTTAATAACCTTGTGTACTTTCTGTCATAATCCCTCAAATTTACAATACCTTGCCTTGACCAACCACCAAATGTAAAGGATCTTGGCAATGTCCACCTTGTCTTAAGTACACGAACGTGAAACTAGTGCCCTTCTTCTTGTAGTATACCTGTAGGACAAAGACCGACAGAACTCCAGCCCCGATGGTGTTCATCAGACCCATATAGTAGTTGAGCAGGGCCTCTCTGCAGCCTCGGAGGTAGAGGTTGAGCTCCTCCGTCTGGTACTCATAGTTATAGTGAGCCGAGTTGTTGGTGAGCCGATACTGGATGCATGGCCGCGGGGAGCTCGGGTTGCAGCAGCTGAACGGGACACCGTCTACCAAGTAACGGCCATCCACGTTGCTCTTGATCCGGCTGAGAAAAAGAAAGGAAATATTTGTGTGTTATACAGCCCATTGCATTCATATGCAATTATGTTTGATCGATTCCTAACCATTTCCCCACCACTTACTCTTTTACTTCCTTAGTGCTGAAATCGAGGTAGCGGTTGCTGATCCACTGGACCTCAAACCAGTCCCTCAAGTCATTGTTTCCACAGCACTGGAACTCCATCTGCAGGCGGTCGATGTTCTGCTTCTGGAAGCAGCGGCCTGGGGTGTCTGTGTCCTTGTAGAAGCGAATGCCGTTCCGCAGCCCAACCTTGAGAGAGGACTCCAGACTGCCCTTCATGGCGTAGCTCATGATGACCGCTAGCAGCATGAGGACAGTGAAGAAGCAAGAGATGGCAAAGTAGGGCTTCAAGAAGGTCTTCCAGCGTGGAAATCGCCCAGCATCCAGGGCGTCCTGGCAGATCTTTGAAGCAAAGTAGTTGATACCCAAGGAGGCCAGACCCACTATCATCAGGGTATTGGGCACAATATGTACGTCTGAGTTGTCCATCACCTGGAAGACACATGGCAATTTAACCTATGCTATACTGTGTCTGTTCTGAACTTCAAGCTAATGGGCCATAAATGTGTTTAACGAAAGAGTGAATAACAAGTATATAAAAGCCTGGACATTCACAGATCTAACACTTAAAGCAACTGATTTTCTTTTTTTTTCTTTTGCCAGCCTTTTCCATTTTTTGCCATTTTAGGGTTATTTTGTGCTTATCTGATTTAAAATGCTGTGAAGCTTTTCATGTCATTTTTCAATCATATTGTTGTCATATACATTAAAACCGTTGACCACAGTCATTAAAGTGTGTGAACCGAATGCTACCCTTGCTATCAAAGCACGTAACAATTAAACTAGACCAGGGCTCTTGACATTGATACATAAATTATGAATAATAATAATAATATATTTTGGTATTTTCACAAATACTAAAACAATGCAAAAGAACATGAAAGCGATGAAGATTTAGTTTTTAGGCTTAACAAAAAAAACACAAAAAAAAAATCTGGGGATAAATTGAAATGAACAATCAATTATTTGGTTTTGTTAATCATTGAAGTTGCGATGACAACCTTCAAAAGTGTGGATTAGAATGATTAAGATTGACAGAGCCTGGTTTATGTAATGATGACTAAGGATCTAAAGTGGGTCATAGGTGTCTTAATTTGTTGTTGGTGTCAGCAAAATATATTGTTCTTTACTGGTATCAAAAACTTTATCAAATGTTTATAATGTATTACACCAACTTCTGAAAAAGTTAGACATTTAATGATGGCATTTATCTGGTTCTGTTTATTTAAATCAGTACGTTGCAACGTAATCACTTACAAATAAAATCCTTGATTGAGATATTTACTATAATTTTAAGTTTGGAATAGTAGTCGTCAGTATATGCTTTCTTTGTATGACCACAAATATTAATTACACACCAATATTACGCTGAGGTCGACCATTTTATTAACCCATTTTTCCTAAAAAAGAGTGAGTTAATTACATTTGCTTTTGACTCAAAAGTAAAAAAATACAAGTAAGTAATCAACAAAGTCGTAGCATCAAAATTTTAAATTTAAAAAGTACCTCTGCTCTTCTGCGGAGCTCCGTTTTAAGAATGCACCCCAGGGTGAAGGTGATGGCCCCGGCCACCGCGGCACACCAGGATAGGAGCCACAGTCCCTGGGCCAGTTTCACCCTTTTCTGGAAAGGGAACTTCATCTTCATCACCACCATGGTTGCACCGGGGGGGCTCCGAGTATTACCGGGGGATGAGGGGAAGGAGAGCGACGAGGCAACGAGGAACGATGCTGTGATTTGCCTGTAAAAGAAGGGCAGAGGTGAGAGGCGGGACTCCAAACACTTGGAGTTGAAGATTCCAAAAATGAACTGCAACTCAGAATGGCAGAAATAGACTGGAAGCAATGGTGCATTCTTAAAAAGAAATGAACAAAGAAAGATTGAAGAAAAGTCAGCACAAAATCCTCGTAGAATAAATGTAAAGCTTTATAAACAACTAAACAAATATTCTTAAATCAAAGTTCACCTTCTTCGTCTCCCCAGAAAGTACTAAAATAAGTCCAGTTGCCTCCACCGACCACTGTGTACCTTCCAGTGTGCCACACCGTGGATTTGGCACACTGGATTTGGCAAGACCTGATTGCCGGGATTGTCTTACCTCTAATGCCTACCTATCCTATTAAACCGGTCTGTGAATCCAGGCCATTGTCAGCTCAGCACCCATCACTCATACAGAGGGACACAGGTGACAGACCAAATTGAACCTGACAGGGAGATATTGTCATGATGCATACGTTGTGCCCAGTAGCACATATTATCGTGACAAAACATCATATGCACTGTGGAACAAAAGTGAAATAAAAGATAACTACAACACATGTTTCAACTCTCCCGCTACATGTTGCACATTTGGTTGGCTGAAGAAGTTCCTTGCAGAACCAATTGAGAAGAAAAAAAATCTATTGCCAACCTGAATCTCGTGACAACTAGTCTTTTTTTACACACACCACAAATAGAAATATGAAATGATTAAGCCATAGTTACAGCTGAGCTGAAATGGCACTCTTGAGCAGCAGTGATGGGTCAGTGGCAATGGTGATACACTATATAATATATATTTTCTTACCCAAATAATAACAGAAAAAAGTCAGTTAAAAAATATGCTCATTTTCATTTGCTTTATTACGCATTCTTATGTATATAGTTACATGGTTAATGGGAAAGCATTACTTCAGGTAGGTTGAATATTATACTCAAAGATATAAATGTTTTACACTACAGCATGACAAAACAACAAAAATACCACAATCCAAACACACGTACTGTGGTTGAAGCGATCCCATAGCCATGTGTGTACGTATATTTTGTGTTCAATAGTACATGCAAACTAAGACTACGTTTTTTGAAACTGATGGATAGGGACCCACCGAACAAAAATCCTGAATTTTGAATTTAAGAATTTGCTTAACAACTACAAGTTACAGTGAGGCATGCAGGAATACATGTTGTTTTATACGATAAAATAAAAAGACAAACAAAATATCTACTACTCAGTAAAGTCTACTACTAAGTAAAAATTCAAAAACAGAAAAAGAATTGCCTATTTTTGGAACTAAACAACAAAAATTCACATTTATTTATTACCATTGAGCAAACAAATCTAAGCTTCAAAAGAAGCTTCAAGGTACATAAAAAATATAGCTAAAGAATACATACATATATTAAACATCTGCCTCCAGTGCCACTTCAGTTGTTGGTTGTTTTGATAAAAACAAATGTTATTGGTTTTATGGTGTGTGTTTAACGTATGCAATATGAATTGTCAATTTAGAATGAGTTGTTGAAGAGAAACACAGGAAGGAGCCCACTGTTTTGACTGAAAGTAAGTGGGGGGGGGGGCGATTTTCAAATATAATCTGGTCGAAGTCTTACAACTTGTCCAGAAACCATTTGTGAATTAGCGCGACAGCTAAAGTACGCTTTCCCTGGTAAATGCCGAGCAGAGCAAATCATGACTTCTTTCACAACACAACACAGTGCACCTCATGTTGCCGTCACAGCTTTGTCCGCTCGCCTTTCAGCACCTCGTCTGGAATCCCTCCCGTCCAGCCGTGCACCTCGCCCCTGCCCTGACCTCTACCTTCACTGCCCAGTGGCTCACGTAAGAAGTGGCTGAGCATCTGCTCAGCCGACTGCAGGCTGACCAGGCTGTTATCTGCCTCTGACGTCCGGCTTTCCCCCGGCCTCCCGACAGCTGCCTCCCTGTCGTTGCTCGTTCTCCAGTGATGAATGATCTCGTTATCTAAATCCTCAACAACTGCACCGCCTGGGTGGTGGAGGTCCATCATGGCCCCGGTGCCTCTCAGCTCCTTTTGCGCGTCATGCCGTGCCATTGGAATTTCCTCCAAGCTGGCCGACCGGACCAGGATGGGAGAGGGGTGGTTCGGACTCGAGGTGATCCTGTAACTGCCCTCCCCTGTCGTGCCACCAGAGAGGTTGTTGAAGCCAGGGGGCAAAGTAATGGTTTGCAATGCGGGTAACATTTTATTGTGGTTGGGGAACTGGAAGGTATTAGGGGTCCGTCTGAACGTTTCCTCACCCCTTAACTCACTGTCTTTGTCCACGACTCCTTCTTGGTGCCTCCATATTTGGTTACTATTCGATCTCATCAGTATAAATCGCGGGGTCTCCTCTCCCACTTCTGACCAGTCAGATTCCTCCTCCTCTGGAACTGAGCCCAGAGATTGCTCCTGCCCGCCCGTTGGAGGATTTCCATAGTTATGGCTGTCCATGAACTGGGCCGGAGGGGGAGTGATTGGAAGAAGCATCTGATTAATTGCATCATCTGAAGGGAACTGGAGGTTGGTTTTGTGAAGGACTGATGACGCCTAGAGTAAGCAGAGTTAAACAAACTGATGCGTTGCTCGATGACTTGACGCTGAATCCAAAATTAGCAAGATTCATATGAACAAAAGAAAACATATGCAGAGTTTGATTCAGATTTCCTAGTCTTACAGTTTTTGCCCATATGAGCTCACAGACGTCATAAGAAGCACCACGTGCTGGTGCAGTTACCGTCTACCCAGAATTCAAAGGAAACAAGGAAAACATCTTACATCGAATGTTTCCACGCTGCTGGCAAATGTTGAATCGGCGAGCTGCTCCGTCAGTGACGAAATACGTCCGTTCAACCTTTCACGTTCCCCTTCCATACTCTGAGCCTGACACAGTAAATACAGGAAGCATACAGATTCACTTTCAGTGAGTTTGGTGTGTTCAATACGTTGCAGTAGACTCTCCTAATTTCTTTTAATAACTTCAAACGTCAGTAACTGATGAAAAAGACTCCCGCATGTTAAAAGGCGTTCCCTGTATTCATAATTTAAGAAGAAAAGCATAGATGTTTTTGCTGCTTCTGCTCAACAAACACTGAAATGCAAGAAATATTGACAAACTCACCACTGACTGGAGCTTTTTCTGTAAAAGATTGTTGGTCTGCTGTGTTGAGGAACAGCTTTCATCTAGGCTAAAAAAAAAAGAGGCACAGAGAGAGAAAGAACAATTGTTGTAGAATATTTCTTTGAACACTGTCAAATGAAAACATTTAAAATAAAAAAGTTTTAAATCAACATTCAATGGTTCTGAATGAAGGCCACAGATCCAACAGTAAAACCTCTTAAGAATAGGTAAGTAAGTCATTTTAACGTTGTGACTGGATGCAGTGCAAACACAATAGACCAGATTGCATGAGATTAAGTTACATTTAGTATAAAACCGCACGCTGTACCTTTTAAATCTCTCAGTGAGGTCGTTAAGCTCCATACGTGTCTTCTGAAGCTCCACCTCCAGAAGCTTTTGGCTGCTCATGAATTCCTCCCCTAAACACTCCATCCTCACTGCTGTCTGCAGCAAACTGTGGCGCAGACCTTCATTCTTGTCCTGGAGTACCCTATCAGGATAGGGCACATAAAAAGAAAAAAAAGTGAGACGGTATGCAAACACCATTGGTTCCTCAATCCTTCTCACTATTGCAAACTATTCGCATTATTTTGGACATACAAACCACACATATCTGTATTTTCTATGATATTCACATCCAAAGTAGTTGATAGTCACTGTTAGAAGATCATCTAAGATATTCCTTAATTGTCCCACAAGGGGAAATCACTTCCACTTTTACCAGTTAATATACCCAACAGAGTTACATCATACTTACATGATTTTACCAATCTCATGGGCCTTTTCCTGTATGAAAGAAAACAAAACTATCAAATGACAAGGAGATGATACTCAGAAATAATGATAGTCCTAAATACTATATTCAAATAATCTATTGTAATACATTTGCTGGTATATGAGAGAAGAGCAAAAGGCATTCAATCTAAATTATACTTTGATTACCAGTCGTTTATGAAATATAACAAATCTATTGTTCTTTATGAACTAATCCATTGTCCAAAGTGACATGCCCAAATCAATGGGCAAACAAATGAGTGGAACATTGTTGCGTAACCTGCTAATCAAGCACGTAAAACACAGGCCAATAACAATGACCTGCCAATAATATATTGATGATCAGTGCAGTGACTGGGTATTCAATGAAATAGTATCTCTTGAAAAATAATTCCGTACTTCATGTGGTGATGAGTCAGTGAAACTTGTCTGTTCCTCCTCATGGCTTCTATTATTCCCAGGTGAATCTGCAATGCTGGTAAGAGACTCTGACTTCCTGGGAGAAGGTAGACTTTCAACAGACAGCCTCTTTGAATGGGTATGGCGGTCATCGTGGTCATCGTGGTCATTGTGGTCAAAGTCGTTGTTTTTGGATTGGGATTGGTTGAGCTGTAATTCAGAATGATGTCCTTGGTGATGGCTTGCATTATTGATATCTTCATGGTGACGGTGATGTCCTGGACTGTGGTGGTCTCCATGGTGATGCGCATTAGACTTACTGTGGTGGTCTCCATCGTGATGCTGATGAGACTCACTGTGCCCGTCGTCACTGGGATGCTGATGAGACTCACTAGGTTCGTCCTTATGTTGATGCCGATGAGATTCATTGTGGTGGTCTCCATGGTGAGGCCGATGGCCTGGACTGTGGTGGTCTCCCTGGTGATGCTGATGTGACCCACGGTGGTGGTCTCCGTGATGATGCTGCTGTGATTTACCGTGGTGCTCCCCATGGTTATGGTGATGGCCTGAACTGTGGTGGTCTCCGTGGAGATTTTCATAGTCTGAACTTTGGTTATCTCCATGTTGAAGCTGAGGGCCTGAATTTTTTCTGTCTCCAATAGGTCTCTGATGGCCTGGACTTTGGAGGGTTCCATGGTGATGATGACGAGATTCACCGTCACCATGGTCATAATGATGACCTTTACTGTGGTGGTTTTCAAGGTGGGGATGATGATTAGAGGTTTGAGGCTGAGCAGGACCATAGTTATCTCCATGGTGACGGTGATGTGGTGATTTGTCTCTGTGGTGATGCAGATGTTCTGGGATGTGATGATCTCCGTTGTCACTAGATAGGCTTGGATGTCTGTGGTTATGTTGTATGATAGGACGTTCACTGTTTGAGTGGTTGCTATGGTGACCTGAATTATTTTCTCCATGGTAATGCGTTGGGGTGTGGTGAACTTCACGATGATGACTTTTGTTGTGGGGTTCTCCATGGTCATAATGATGAGTTGCAATATGGTCATCTCCATGGTGATGAGTATGGCCATGGTGGTCTTTATGTTGATGGAGATGAACATGTTCTTGATGGTCTTTATGGTGATGGGAAGGGCCATGATGGTTTCCATGGTTATGCCAATACGTTCCACTATGCTGCTTTCCATCGTGATGAGTTGGACTGCAGCAGTCTCCATGATGACGGTCTCCATGGTGATGGTGGTGGGATTGGCTGTGGGGACCTCTGCTGTGCTGAAAGGTGTTGTGGTGCTCACCATGGTGATAATTGGGGCTGTGGTGATCTCCATGACGCTGATGTTGCTGATGATTTGAGCTGCGGCGGTCTCTGTGATGACGGTTAGGACTTGGGCTGTTGATGTTCTCATGGTGACGATGATGTCGTTGAGTAGAAGTGTGATCCCCTTGCTGACGCTGGTGGTCACGCTTATAAGAAGGTGAGCGGGTGCAACGCTGAGAAGTTTGAGAGCAGGAGTGAGGTGTTTTTACACAGCCAATACTTGTGCAGCTCCCAGGCTTCGGAAACACGTGATTGGACGAGTCTGCAGAATGATGACTGTGGTGGTGGAACAATTTCGAGTTAGAGGGTTGAGTCGACTGCCTACTTGTATGGGAGTACTTACTGGAGCTGACCGAGTCTGCACTGGTGGGCCGACTCCTCTGCGGTCTGTGTTTCTCAGTGCTGCTCTCCATCCCATTGGATTTAACAGGGCCCTGTCGTGGACTGCAGGGTGTTTGAGTATTTGTTACCCCTAGTGTGGTCAGTCTCATCGGGCTGAGCACCTGCCGGGTGATCTCATTCAGGAAGGCAGAGAACTTCCTTTTTTCCTTCATTAAATTCTTCTTGGCTTCAGTTTTCTTCCTTTCTTGTTCCTTTTTATCCTCAATTCCATGCTCCTCTCCGTCTTTGGGCCTAGAGAGAGCCTCCATTGATCTGGATTTGCGGAAGCTTCCATCATTTCCCAAGCCTCTTGTTGTCGTCTTCGCTTTCTTACGGGCGTTCAGGGTAGTACTAACGTGAGAGGATTTATTTTTTTCCTGTTTCCGTTTGTCAGACTGCCTGTTTGAACCCTTTTTATCTATTAAAGGGGCTGTGTCGTCTCCTTCTTCACGGTACCTGTGTTTCCCTGAAACGTCAGTACAGGACTGCGAATGCTGAGGCTTCCTGGGTGGATGTCGATCCCAACACTCACTGTCGGTCTCAGAGGACAGGCTGGAGGAAGAGGAAGATGTTGAAGAGGAGGAGGAGATGGACGAGGAGGAGGAGGAGGAAGAGGATGTTGAAGAAGAGGAAGAAGATGACGAGGATGAAGAGGAGCCAGTTGAGGAAATCAAGGACGTTTCTGAGAGAGAATTATCGAGGTGATTTGGCTTGTGGTGGTGGGAATGGTGAGAGCGAGAGTGACGAGCCTCAACATTATCAGATGAATGTCGACGGTCAGGGTGATGATAACTAAAAACGCTGCCATCTGCTGTTGAATAGGAGCTATTTCGGGGGGAAAAAACAGAAGGGTAAATGCTAAACTTGATGTAATGCAAATTTGAAGTGAAAGCAAAATCAATACTGTATATTTTTCACACCTCCTTATCTATTGGAAATAAATCACATTTGTATTACTGTATGAGAGAACAGGCAAGTACAAGAGAATTGATGCCACACTTACTCTTGGCTGTCATCGGATTGGTGTAACTTTTGCCGGTGGGGGTGATGGCCTTGATTTTGAGGACGGTGCTTCATTTGTTGAGATTTTGAGTTGGCAGTCTTTCCATGCATGTGGTGTTTTTCTTGACGATCGCACATTTTAGAATGGCCTTTGGCACGCCTGTTGTCCTGATTTATCTCCATGAGCTGAGAGTCGTCTATCGAAGAGGTCACAATATTGATCCCTGGAGAAATCATTTCCTACATTACATAGCAATGACTAAACTTTGTCTTCTCAATCCATTTACGTCTTTAAGTTTTATACAAAAATAGAAATGAAATAGCAAAACAAAGAATTTGTACTGAAAAAAACATCAGTAACATCAGTCATCAGCAACATTTGACCTGTTCTATAGTATGAACACATTTATTTTTTAAACAATCGTGGAAAAAAGGCAAATGTTTTAAAGGAGACTTTTCGGGGCAAAATACTGCTTTTAAAAGATAAGCAACTCTATGATAGATGGATTTTAAAAGTATAATCATTGTAATGCTAATAATTTCTATTTCAGAGCACAGAGACAGTATTTAGGATATTTGCATCTAACTTATCTAAACAGTGAACATCTTTACTTACTTTCTCATGAAGCCGAAGGGATGACACAGGCAGCGGTGACCAGGGATGATTTGTATCTGAGCCACAATGACTCACCGTGACGCACCCTGTAATTGAAAAAGGGAGGACATGTGAAACACGCCCAATCACACATCAATATATACTCCTGTGCCATCCAATGACAGAGGGGTCATGCAACCAATTCGAACTGTATTAACCCCATCGCACTGTCCTGTATATGCATACGTTTAAGAGCTACCAGCGCGAATTACTAAGTAACTGCACATATATAAATTCAAAAACTACAAAAAGAGGATCTGACAAGTGCATTCTATAATATATATATATAGATCTCCCTGCAATTTTCTTTTTCATGCATTAAGGATTAGAATTGTAATTAATTGCACAAGCGAGACAAATGAAATACTTTCTCCGTCCGATCTTTGGATAATGCTGAAAATGTGTAATTGTGATCACGAGTGTGAAGCAGAGATATCGATGAACTATGTTGCTTACAGTATCCACATCAAATACAAAGTGGCACGTTATTGACCAGGGTGTCCCTATTATGTCAGTGCAATGGGCAATCTAATAACTCAGGGGTACTGAGAAATAATTGAACTCCAATAGAGTGACAAAGGCAATTGCACTGCATAAAACATGGCGATGCAATTTCAGACCTATCAAGAAAAACATTTTATATGCAAAGTACTATTAGACGATACAAACCGCATTCTTGTGGTGTACGCGTGCACAAGTGTGTCATCCTCATTGTTAAATGGCACCGCATCGGTTATTCGTTGCCCCCGGCAGCTTTCCCCGCGTCAATGGAAATGTGACAGAGCTGACAATCAATGACAAACCTTTGCTGCTGTAACTGTTGGACAGGCACAATGGAAAATCAGAAGCGGCGACACATGCAAACATGTGATGTATTGGCGAGTCATTATAATAATGACATCTATGACAGGGGTTATTCCGAAGATTCTCAAGGACAGCATGTGACAAACTTGCATGGCACACAATAAAGATGGTCATCGACCCAGTAATGGCAAAAAAGTGCCATTATACCATAGAATGGCAGTAACACATGTTATACACAAAACTTACTATAACTGCTCTCAGTAAAATGACACCCGCCTTTGCTATGTACTTGATTACATGACCTCTGTTTCATGTGAAAGACGACTGCCGTGAACAGGCCAGCGCTGAACAACACAGACAATCTCTGAGGATCACTCGCTGAGTCTTTGACCAACACAAAATGATCTATATCACAGTGATTGTTGAATTTTGAATAGATCGACATGCTGCCAAACACCTGAAGCCCAGAAGAACTTATCACTAAAGTACGTAGTGAAAGGTTGGATAATGCCAATCCTTATTTGATCTCGGGGTTACTTTAAATGCTATATTATGTCGAGGTAACAAACGGGAAAAAACGAAGCAAAAGAGAAAAACTATTTAGGGTAAAGTTTAAACTGCCTCTGAATAAAACAAAATTGATCAAGAAGAGTCTAACCATCTTCTCCCTGAATAAGAAGTGGACACAGGATATTACATTAAACAATTCATGCAAATGCTGGTTATGCCTAATAAGAACTAATAAGACAAAGTTCATTCTTTGATTTTATCTTACCTTGATCGCGAGTCATGGACTCTAAGAAAAATATTAACATACTGTAATTGTGTAGTATTTTCATTTAATAGACAGTCAAAAACATGACGGAAATGAACATACGGTATGTATGTCACGTCTAAAAGCAATGCACTCAATATCAGAAATAATACAGACACCCATAAATAGTTATGTATGAATAGTGTGAGGGGTGGGGTGATTCATTCAAGCTTTCTGGGGCCACCTCTTCCCTAAAGGAGAAACGCGCATTGCCATTCAATTCAAATAAGCCTGTGGAATCTGTTTATAACCTTGTAAACGTTCCTTAACGTTTCATAGCTAAATATATACATTCTGACATTTTGACCAGCAAAGGATGTTTTCGCAACATCAGTGTTTTAGTTTCTAGAGAACCTACAGGTTTAACGCTCAGTGACTGTTAGTTGGCAATGTAAATATAAATACTCTGTCTTTAGATATTGAAAGCAACAATTACTGGACCCGATATGCGTCAGGCCTTGGGCCACCATTACATTACCAAGTTGATTTGCTGGGATTACAGGAAATCTCCTGAATGTGGTGAGATATTTTCATTGTCTGAAGGGCCATGGCATGTCTCTAATGCCTGATAAAAAAAAAAAGAATGGAGCCAGGAACAGTAGAGATGTGCAGCATTGCAATTCCATTCAAGTTGGGTAAATTGCTCTCTTTATCAGGCCAACCGTGTATTGGAAAGTCCCCAGGTAACCAAGAAGGAAAAGAAGGAATCAATGCTTGCAATCAGTTTTTCCCCACACGAATGTTGGGGTTGAGAAGGGGATCTAAATTTGGGTCCGAGCCAGCTGAGGCACGTCCGAGTTTAGCCATGATGATGATCAAGGTAAAGAATCCAAGAACTCCGACCAGAAGAAGCATAAAGACCCGCTGTTTCCAGGACAGCGATGTCCGCTTTCCTCCTGTGCGGTTTCTGAAAAGATAGTTACATGGATATTGTTTTAAATAAATCTGACATCACAGAAACATTTGACAGGAGTTTATTTTTTAATGATGCAACAATAGCTGATAATTCTTACTTGAGAATTTGAGCAAACCAACTTAACGCTGGTCGTCGCCTGTACTTGTCGTCATCAAAGTCAATCTGTGTGACAGAGCTGTGACCACTTTCCCGTGTGTCGTAAAGCTTTCTCGGGGTTGATGCTGTTGAAAAAAATAAAATGGGCAAAGCAGAATGAGAATTTTCTTTTGAAGGTCCAAGTCATCATTAGGACATACTTTGCTGTGGAGGGTGGACTCCGGAGGCTTTTCATTGCCATACCTGTGTGTATTGTAATCGTGTCAGAGATGGCAGCAGTAGCAAAGTTGATCGCAGAATGGTCCTGCATCTTTGGGTCCCCATTCTTACGAGGACCTCCAAGGTCTTCCTGTGCTGAAGTTAAGACCGAGTTGGGTGGTGGACCAAGGCTGGTGTTATACGAGTGACTGGGGTAAACCTTACTTTGATCTTGTGCTGTGGAGACCACAATCACACCACATTGCCCGGTAAGCTGACTTTCAATATAAACTTAATCTCTTAAACAATTATGCTTTTTTGTTGACATTCCCTGAAATAAACATTAGGACTCACCATCAAACGATGTCCAGTCAGTATAATCAGTGACATCATTAGCTGTTGTCTCTTCAGGAACCCCAATAGGTTCTTCAATCTGTCAATCAGAGATCACAATTTCTTCATGTTATAAAATTACATTTTTAAAATGTGCTTTTTAAATACAGGTAGAGTTCAATAATCCATTTGCTTTTTGTTTAAACTGTTTAAGGTTGTGACATCAGAATACACCAGATTGTATATTACTAGGCTCTTACCAGCGGCAGGCCTAAACCAGCTCTTGCCCAGTTAACAGAAGATAGCTGTTCTTTCAGCACATCTGCAATTGGGCTGGCCAGGTTAGATGGTGGGAATACTGGACCCTGACAGGTGGGACACTGGTATCCTGCTGGAGCCGTGTGGAGGGGCAGCCGAGACGCCAAGTTATTAAGACAGGACCAGTGGAACACATCTGTGGAGTTTCACACAAAAGAACAATCATTATATATAGGTAAATGTGTTGGACAGAAGAATTTCCATGATGGAAATCACGATTAACTTACCATAGCAGACCAATCTGACAGTGTCTTGAGAAATCAGTGGACTATTACACAGAGAGCAGTTCGGGTTGTAATCGCTGTCCTGAAGCCATTGCAAATAAGACTGCACGATACACTGAAGGGCAGCAAGAAAAAATATTTAATTTACCCGAGCTCACAATATGCTTGAAATGTTGCACAAATACACAGCATATGTGATCGTCGTTCACCCACTGACCTTGTTGTGATTGGAGACAAGGCAATGCTCGCACACATTGACGCGATGTTCAAAACAGAACAAATTGGTCACCTTTCTCTTTGGGCACTTGCAGAGACCCATTGCCACCTGTGCTGTTAAACACAATAACAGAAGGTTTGTTATGGATGTTTTTGTGTGTCATGCTGTGTTGTGTCAAACTATCTGTGGGTTAATTTTGACACAGAGCAGGAAAATCACTTCATGGTTCAGGAGAGACCATAAGGAGCTACACTGTTGTCTTATGATGACAACCTGAGATTAACATGCTGAGGAGACCACAATGGAAATAAGTTCAAGGTAGGATAACAAAAGTTTAAAATATGGAGATCATCACATTTTACAGATCTAGGAACGAAAATATCAAATTTACAGCTGCCGTTTTCTGTTTAAGATTAGAGCAACTGATAAGAAAGACCCTTTTGTACTAATTTATTGAGATACTGATGCCCTACTTGTTGTCATGTCACAGGCTCTGGCTGGAGGGTGCACATGGGAGTGGTAGCAAATCTATTACGTTGTGAAGCACGTCATTTTTTCCATTTCGTTTTGGTCATGGAGAGGCAATCCTCGAAGTACTACGTCATTTGATAATACACTAATCAGTGACACTGCTATTCATACTGGCTGTTGACATGATTGGTTTGACTTCACCTGTACCCAACGTATGGCTTAAACAAACTATATACAAATTACGCATTTTTCAAACTCAGCAAACTTCCCTTTTTCATCACAAACTAAAAACCCGTCTTGTTTGAGCCAGCTTTATCCCAAACATCTATGGTGAGCTAACATTAGCGGCTAGCTTAACTAGCAAAGTTCTCAGGTGAAGTAACGTTAGCGAGCTACTGTAGCTAGCAGTTGGAGTTGCGGAAGTCCCAGAACAAACGATTGACAACGCGCGTTACCTGTCACAGACTTTAATCGAGTCCTGTTCGTTTCAGGTGTAGTGCGGCTGTCATTTACGCTTCCGTGTCAGATTCCCAGCGTAGGTGGCTCCAGAGGCTGTCATCGGTAAAGTTGACTGCAGATAGCTGGTTCCTTCCTCTCTCTGTTTGTGTGCCACGTCTCTTCCGCTAGTGTGTAACAAACCCAAATTGGGTAGTCTGCCACCTGCAGGGCCGGAGCGCGCTGCGCCGCTCCTCTTCTTCCTGGTTAGCTTTCATCTACATTAGCGCCCCCACTGGACTGGATGACTGGCAGAAATCTAAGATGGCAACATTTCCCAATGTCTTTTCTCTATATAATAATAAGTTTGCCATAATTAATTTCCTTAACCTATCAGTGTGTGTACCACAGTTTCAAGGCTGCTTGCAGTGTGTGCAAAATCACGTGGGTGCTTTGCTTATTACATGGAGTGTTTGATTTAAAATATCCATGTCCTTTTCTGAAGCAGGTAACATCCACCTCTTTATTCGGCCTCCGGCCCCACATTTTTTCTGTGCCAATATCTTTTGTACAAATGCATTTTATTGCTTCTCTAAACTACACTTGAAGGTCAATTAATTGATGTTTTAGAACTGAACATGAGTGGGAACCCAAATGAAGAAGTGGGGGGAGCTGGATGAAGTCCTATTTTACTTTTGGCGAGAGGCAAGGTACACCCTGAACAGATTACAAGCCAGTATACAAAGTCAAACACCCAATCACACTCAGAATACATTACATCAAAAATGAATCCATCACAAAAATAAAAATAAGTTGACGTTAATGTGAGTTTAGTTAGTCTCTAAATGTTTTGCAGCCCTTTGTAATATTGATTCCTGCTTCTATTAATTTCAATAAAACAAAAAATGAATGGTGCCACAGCAACACAAAGAATAAATAAATCGTTTGGATAAGTAACCTACTTTATAATTTATGAACATTTACTTTACACAACATGTATGTAAATAAAAAGCTAATATATGTGCAATCATCCTAAATTATAGTGGAGGTGCATAAACGTGTTAAAAATGTCAACACAGTCACATTTCTCTCGTTGCAAAACAGCAGCAAAATAAACCCTTCGCGTTTTTCTGCAGGGCTCTGGCCTTTTTGTGTTAGATTGCAGTTAGTGTGGTTTCCCAGCAGATGGTGCACAAACTGATATTAGCTATTTTGAAGGCTGGGTTTAATGATACAATATAACAACATATATGCACAACGGAGCACAGTATGCGGTCATATATTATAGATTGGCTATCTGAATCTGTTCTTATTTTTAAAATATATCAATTAAACTAGTTATCTATTCTCGTAAGCATTTGATATGCTGTAGTGAATTACTTCAATTCTCAAAAGAGAGAGGAGAGCAGATGCAATGAACGTGTAGAGGAGGCTTTTTTTTGTTGTTGCGGTTATAATTGGCAGATTACTGGGATGATTTGTTTGCTGCAAATTGCGTGTCTTCGTTTGATCCCAGGGTGTTTTCCTCGTGAGCAACATTTAAAATTGGTCTCGAGGAGAGTGTCTGCTAAATGTCATAAATGTACATGGGAGAAAAGAGGCAGTAAGGGTCTGTTAATGTAGGGAAATTACTGTCGTAAAAAGCTTGTCATCCTTGACAGGCATTACATTGGTCCAGAGCCACTGCTTTACGAAGTTGGGACTTCACACCGTAGCTTACACATTGCAGCCTTGATAGCTCACAATCCAGCCCTGCAGACAGGCATTTTTTGAATGCATATTAATGAGTGCATGTGTGCATGATGCTGTCCGCATGCATAATAATGCCATTTTGTTTTTACAGTGTGCATGTCGGCTTGTGTGTGCAAATGGCCATGAATGTATTTGAAAATGAGGGTGCAATTTTTTTTCCCTTCACAGTTCACTGCACATGTGGATTGCCTGTGGTGGGAGCTGCGCGAATCAAAAATGAAGAGAAGAAGCACCTACAGTCCATGCTGTGCATCTCTCAGGTCGCAGGCACTGAATAACCAACTGTTAAACATTGTGATTATCACACATTAATCAATTTGCTCTCATAGTTTAAGTACATTTGAATACAACATTGAGTAGATTGAATCATAGGAGCACTTCAATCTCACCCCCCCTTGTTAATAGGCTTTTTTTTAAATATAAAACAGGGCTTAAACAACTGTAAAGAGGTATCATCTCACCCCTAATGGCATATTGTTTAATTTCTCTGAAGAAAAATACAAATATGAAACAAAATGTCTCAAAATGAGCAAGATCTTGTAGTGTGACCAGGGACACGTACTGTATAAATCACAGACCGGGCGTAAGGACATATGGAAAGGGCATTTGAAAAGCACTGGTGCAATCAGATGAAAGGGAAATCTAGAGACAAATGATGGAGGCACTGGAGGACAAATCCGCCCTGGAGCCGAGGCAGCTGGTTCTCAAACACAGACAGGAGAGGTTGTCGGGTATAGTGTGGGAGCACATTGATTGATTGGGTCTGGCAGCTATTGATCAGCTATCAACTCTATCTGTGAGGGAAAGTGTTAAGATTCGGACGTGGCTTGTTTAATGTATGAGATCCCAATGCGAGTATAAAGAGATAGTCCCCTAAATCAGAAGGGTGCTGAAAATCCAGGTAGTCCGTGTTGGCCACCGCTCACTCGAGTCAAGAAGCTTTAACCGTGTTTCATTAACAATACACGTCAAAATCTAGATATAGATATACGGTAGATATCGAGTTCAAATTCACAGGTTGGCACCGACATATGTTGGTTAAGCCAGTATTATTGTGCGTGGATGGATCAGGTTGGTCACACGAGCGATACGCTTCACCCGACAAGTCATGTTAAGCTTTGTCACTGTTTTAAAGACTTGATAAAAACATTTGTACATGACATGTCACGTCATGACTCGAAATCCAACATTCATTTTCTAGTCTTGCATGCATTCACTGATTATTTTCACACCCCTCGCCACTCATATTCAAACACAGATGCACCACACGTGGAAAAAAAACACCTCTTCTGGCTCCTGGAAATGTTGATCGATTTCAATATAAAGGTAAAAACACCAAGATTATTTCAGTGTGAGAATTGAGGTTTCAGTCAAATTTTGTACCTTTTTAAAATTGTACTGTTCATAATTATGATCACCGTCACTGCAAACTGTCATCCATTTGAAATTTCAAGGTTAGAATTTGAGCAGAATGTGAAAATTGTAGAGCGAACACATTAACGGTGAATGAGTTGAATGCATTTTGAGTCAATCAATAAAAAGAAAGCATTCCTTGTTAAGTCCGCATAGATTCCTGTTCCTGAAAACCATGTGTTTTGACTGCTACCTCGGAGATAAAAAATTAAATAAAATGTGCAATATATTGATATTGATACAATGTCTGTTCTATAGTAATCTTTAGTACATGAAACAATCTCACACTCCTCTGGGGCTCCCAGTCTGCAGGGGAAAAACAACAGTGTTTACCCCCATTTCACAGTGTGCCTGTGCTGTTAAATGCCTTCCTGCATTTGCCTGCGAGGTGTTTGGTCGCTTGGAAATCCAAATCCACGGTCATAACCACATCAAATAATTTGGAATATAATTACACTATTGATTCCGTTAGTTTATCAGGGTTGTAGCCCAGAAGCAAACCCCATCAGACATTGCTCTGAATGGAATTGGATTGGCTGATTGATTCATGTACGCCAAGTGAAGGGCAAAGGGACGGACACAAAGAAACCGCAGAGTGTGAGAGCGGGTCAGGGGAGGGGAGACACAGATATATGGATGGGGCATCGGCCCCCCTGATGTGGGAAGAAGAGTATTGAATCAGACAGAGACAAATGGAGTGTGAGAGACGGAGAGAACAAAATTCAGACATATGCCTGCTGACCTCAACCCTTTTCCCCCTAGCTAATCGATACAGGGAAATGCATGTACTGTATGTGTGCAGTGTACGTGTGTGTGTGTGCGCTTGTTCGGGCTGGTGCTGTCTGCGTTGCTCCGGATATACATCAGAAACCCACTGACATTACCTCAGCCCCGTCTGACTCCCTCATGGCCTTTTAACCTTTGCATGTGATTCTATTTAATTTTTGGAACCTCTAATCTCATGACAGACGGAGCAGCATGGAGCACTTAGACGGCCTCTACACCCGAGCTTGGTGAGGAGAGTGGAAGACAATACATAAAACATCACTTCGGCTCAAATGACTGTGCTGCCTCAGGTCATGCGCGTAATGTGCATATAAAATGCATTTGTCCAAATGTTTATCATTTGGATTAACAAACGGGGTTGCATTCTAGCACAAAAATAATTAATACCACAGTAAAAATGAATGGTTGGTTATTACGGTAATAGGGGCTTTCTGTCAGACTGCCAGGCTCACTCTCTCCCAAACACACGGACACGCTGGAATAATTTCTTTGATGAATGCCTGCTATATACTGTGCGTTACACTGAGCAGTGCATTTTCCATGCAGAACGATTCTGCAAACTTCCTATTAATCAGCTAAAATGTGTTATATTCCTCCCAGGATTCACCTCCTATCAGCCTTATTATTGGTTCCCCTGCTGTGAAAGACTTTACACATCTTAAGGCAATTACAGAGAAGCTCCATGCGTGGTTTTATTCAAATCCAAAGTGCACATCGGATCAAATGTTCAATTATCCGGATTTTTGAAAATAACAGACAGAAAGAGAAGAAGTCAGCACAGCAGGGTTACAAAAAAATAAAATAAAAATCCCATCGTTTGTGAGAGACAAATCCATGAACACAGAGGATGCAGGCAAGTATCAAATGCTCTGGCTCAAGACGGAGCAAGATAAACAATATACAAGAAATTCATAATTTATTTTTAATAGTTAAATACCTTAAATAATGTCTGCGGTAACAAGCTCTCATGCTGGAGACTAAGGAATAAAATGCATGCATGCAATTGGCTGAACTTAGACATTAAACATGCACGTTGGACATGACACTGGTTCGCCCTTTCCACCCAGAGAGGCCTTTGCAGAAGAGGAAAGCGTGCCAAATTTAATCTGAGTTGAATCCTTATCTTGCTTAGCTAAACATATGTAAATATTTTTGCAATGATCCAAAAGCCAATGGAAAATCCCATGTATGTGTGTGTGTTACCGCACAGCATCATCAACACATTTGCGACTTCAGCCAAATATATCCTTATAGGAACATATCCCTATAATGTCAATATAAGACGTAATCACATAGCAAGTAATTGGTCTTGCAAAAGATAAGGTTGAATGCTGATATGTAGCAGTGGCTGCTATAGTTTGCTCAAATTCGAGTTACAATCATATGTTTGGCCTGAGGAGAACGGAAGATGAGAAGAAGATCACCAAAAAGAAAACAAATTAGGCCGGACGAGTCACATTTGTATCTCTCCTTCTAGCTGTCGAGCACTGTACTTAAATTGACTCCCAAACCATTTCTTCCGTCAATAAGTCAGAGAGGCCTGATTATTCTGGTTGAGGTGGGCACCGACTCACACTCCGAGGACTTGATAAAATCAGTGCCTGCCATAAACATCCCTGACTCACCGCTGGCTCAGCTTTGATGTTTCTGTCGACTGACAGTTTGTGCTGTTTTCCAAATCTTTCTACATCTTTCTTGTTCCAAATACAGACATAGACCCTATTATCCTGGTTATTGCACTTATTGTTTTGAAGTTGCACGTGTGCCTCCCTATGAAGGACGGGGGGCGAGAGCAGGCTTTCGCCGGCTATGATCTATGAACTCTCCGGTTTGATATAATGTCCGTTGACTGCGGCTGTCTGCATATTAGTGAGCCATCTGTGACTCATAGCACCCATTGGCTGTGGTGGGCCCAGTTTAACCAAGCTTAAATTACGCATTACCATTCAATGTCAAAGCACAATTATAACGGCAAAGACATCTGTCACGCTGAATCCTTGTTCGCTTGTTCAGATATTGTGTGCCCCTCACACCTTCTGCTCGCGGACGGCGAAAGTGTAAAAGAGAAATGGTTGGAAAATAAAACCATGCGGAAATGTGCGTTGATGACAATGATTGGATCAGTGGGTGATGGATGTGCAGTCGGAGCTGAGGGAGATGAACCATCAAAGCCAGGTGTCAGGATCACCTAACTTTGAGGAGTTTGATCCGAACGGCTTTGTCTACAATATCAGAGCGCCACGCCAAATCTCAAAGGGACTCAAAGGGAACACTCGGCAGAATGGAAAATAACTCTCGACATAAAGTTAGGAGTGCAAATTTGTCACAATTATAGTGACAACCATTTCTCTGACTCGAAAACTGTTAAAAGATGGACCTTCTTGTAAAATGATGATGATGATAATAATGATGGGACTAGAACAACAGGACAGAGGCTAACTCACCTGGGCACATTTGACGTGCGAAGTAATGCCCAAAAATGTTTTTTAGTTTTTCCATGAGTCAGAGACGGCGATGAGAGATGTTGTTTTCCGGCAGGACCTGAGGTGAAAAGCTCACAGATTGCTCTTCATTTTAAGACCCTATTAATCTTTTCGCTGTGTGATAAATGTCAACTGCCAACATTTTTAGCGGCCACTTCTTTCATTGTTTAGTTTGTTTGCCCAAATAACTTTTTGCACAAACGAGACTGTGTGATGTGTGTCGCGCGCTACCGTACGACAATTTGGCACATTATGAATGTAACGAGACAGGCGTATTATGGGATAGGTGTTTATATTTCGCTGTATAATGAGGAGGTGGAATTATGGGGTGATTTTAACACCTGCCATGTAAATGTCTGCCAGAGGTAAGGCACCACCCCGCCACACGCCTCTAGTGATGGAGAGCATTGGTCCTTCTCCACAGTCTCATTAAGTTTGTGTCTGCAAGGACAAAAACAACAGCCTCAATCGAACGATGCATTCACTATCCTCAGAGAAAGCAAATGCTAATCAGGGAGCAATACCAACAACACAACGGGCTGCTATAATGAGCACATATTACTGTGTGATAACAAACCCAATACAAGATGCACTATTTACAGTCCACAACAGGGCTGGACGGGGAGGAACATATTCCCTCTACTCAACTTAAATCAAGTTTACACAACTTTCAGCAATGCCACGACAATTTGATTTTGGTGTCACATGACATCCGCCCCGAAGGAGAAGCATCACCGTACGCAGGGGCCTGGGTCGGTGCGATCAATTCCGGCCAGACGACGGAACCCTGGCAACCACCCATCCATCATTTGCACTGCTTATCATTTGAGGGTCACGGGGGTGGGGGGGGGGGGTCGGGGGGTTGGGGAGCTGAAAGCAATCCCAGCTGACTTTGGGTGCATACATTAACATATTTCAGCTTTTCTAAGGTTCTTATGTCTTTCACTTGTGCTGTACATCAAGTTAAATGGCTGCGTACATTGTACATTTGGTGAATAAAAACTATTCAGATTTTGATTTCAAGAGTAAGTCAGCAGGCCCTACACTATTTTGTTGAGTGAAAACCATCCGGGAAGAAAAATGTATTTCTATGTCCCACAGACAGCACAACAGGTAGTGCCAGTATGACTCAGAATCCAACAAAAGTCATTTACAAAAACACACAAAGGAAATAGACAAAAAATAAGCAACGGATGCTTTCCAGCTAAGTAGGCTGCCTTTTCAAATTGAAAGAAATGAAATGAATCCTAAAACAACTAGCACAGTAATATGCCAACCATTTTTTTCCCCCAAAAAATACATTTAAATAAAGCTTACTAATTTACCTACATATGGGCTCTTTCTGCTTTATTTATCTATTTGAATCCCTCCACACATGCACACAAACACACCGATACATACACACACTGCCAGACCACATAAGTGTTTTCTTATTGGTATTAGTTTTATTAAGGGACTCCTGCAGGATGTATTTACTACCCAGAACAACTGGGACAGTGATAGCCCCCTGATCACAGCTGAACTGATTAACAGAATGTGAT
The DNA here is from genome assembly GCA_016785305.1 of Colistium nudipinnis. Classification (NCBI taxonomy): domain Eukaryota; kingdom Metazoa; phylum Chordata; class Actinopteri; order Pleuronectiformes; family Rhombosoleidae; genus Colistium; species Colistium nudipinnis. The sequence continues at coordinate 344,913 of JAFBJU010000248.1, read as the reverse complement.
TTATTCTAGTTCAGAGCACCACCTCAGTCATTTGAGCCACATCATGATCATTACTACCGCTTCAGAATGAATGGCACACTTCATGATTCAGATGTAAGGTGAGTACCCACAGTAGATGTGTGCTGCGACAAATTTGCCTTTTGATAATCCTCCGCTTGAATCCATTTCGAGTAAATCTCACACCTACGCACTAAACTCGCCTCAGTCTCTCTCCGATATTAACTAATTAGGAAAAGAACTTGGGTTTAATGGCAGCAAATCACTGAAACAAGGTGGCATTACAGCAAGTTAAAGCTGCACTAATTTCCCAGAGTCTTGGCCACAGATCGTCTCTGGAGGAGATAGGAATAACAGGGGTATTCTAGTATAGTATGACGGTGCGGTCCCTGCAGTTATACAATGTCACCAAGCGAGAGGTGTGTCAAAAAGAAAGTCTGACAGACAACACGTGCTACAAAAAATGAAATGTATTGAGATCCCTTGCGCCTCGACAACGGTGGAGCTCTCCCGAAAAAACCAACACTGCATGTAATGAATAAAGATTTCACTTGCCGTTCACAGATGGGAATGATGTCCGGCCTGCAATCCGCAGATTTGTGATCTATTTGTTCACAGACATCCAGGATGTTTTGGCATGTCCAGCGTCAAAGAGTGCGATGGCAGTCCAAGAAATAATATTGGCGACTTTTCGGCGCCATTGTCATTGACCACACTTCCTTCTGCCTGTCCCACAAATAATTAGGTTCCTCCTGATGCAGAGAACACCGAAATGTACTTCAGCCCTTAATTATTTCGAGTCCTTCGGCCTTCGCAGTTTCTCTTGTATCTGTGTTTTGTTTTTTTTACAGTAGTTTACCATGATACACCAGTGTGATGCAAAGGAAATGTTTTGAGACCTATGCCAGGATACTGCCAGTTCTTAAGATGTGATTTTGTGATTACCAATGACCCAAAATAAAGAAAGACACAATTTATAGAATCTATAGGATGGAGTTACAGCTGTGCGGTACTTCTATTAGGTTGGGATTTATTTCAACTTCTCATAATGGACAACAAAATACTTGCAGTTGACGACTATCGACTATTTGGCCTACCCCAGAGAGAGCCGCTATAACGTTTTGTCATAAGGGGTCAGAGAAGGAGCTTCTACCAAAAAAAAAAAGAAAAAAATCCATGCTATATTATAAAAAGCTTATCTGAGCTGATCAGCTTGCCAGCTCAGCAACCTTTAACTGTAGAACAATCTTGGAAGTAGAAAAATGAATGATTCAGCCATCTGCATTCGAAAACCAAGCGAGCCCATCTGTTGTGAGACTCCTCAACAACTCCCATAGCCAACATCTCCAAGATCTCTTTCTCTTTCAGCAATGCACCCCTCCCTTTGGCCCCATTTCACAATATCATATTTCTCATATTTCACTGCCCTGGCCTTTCTTTCGCGGCGCACAATGAGATTTACAGGGGATAGTATTAAATCGTCCAGGAGTGAGGCAAGAAATAAGTTACTGTCCGACCTTCGGGTCACAGTTATTGGAGTTGTGTTCTCGCTGACCATGACAATAGGATACTCTTTCATCTCTGGGAGCACTAAGAGGTGCCACAGAGGGTTAGTGTGCTGTGCTGTTCACGAGCAGCACACCTACACGCACAGTACGTACTGTTACCACTGAAGCCCTTCCTTTCGAAGCCTCGTTTTGTGACCAGGCCAGCGGAGGCTTTCTGTTCAGAAAATGGCTGCCAAGCACAAATAATAATTTGCTTTTGAAAACCCAGTTTACATATTGCACCTCTCTTTGATGAATGACTAAAACCCAATGCCAATCTTACCACCACCTTATCCCTGAGGTGAGGCCAAATCAGGAATTAAAAAGAAGCCCTTTCACATGTTTTTTTTTTTTTTTTACTTTTCCACAATAGTAAAAAGTAGTGAGAAATGAGAGCACTAATCGTTTTTTTTTTTTACAAAGATTTTGCACTATCCCCACACACACACACACACACTGTACAGTATATCAAAGTCGATGCAGCCGAATCAATATCTCCTTTTTCATTCCAGACATTCTATTTTATCTTTCCTCACCAGCACTGGTGGTGACATTATTGCAACTTCACTGCTGACGATTCAGTGGAATATTTGGGGCATGCTACACTAGTAGCCACTAATGTAGACTTCAGCTGCTACCGTTAAGCAGGTCTCAAACAGAATATGTGTTTTTTTTATATAAGTTTAACTTTAAAAAATCCTGGATACCTTAATAGAAAAAAAAATAGAAATGAGAGAAATTAGATATTTTACTATGTTTTGCTCCCTCTGGACTTAAGAGTCTGACAGAAAAGTATGTAAAACCAACCATCCATATATATTTCAATCACACTTGAAATGAATTCACTTGACTCACAGCTCCACCATGTTGACAAGGGTCTAATCTAATTTAATTATGTTGTACCACATAAGATAACTCTGCTGCTATTACAAAGTGTTCACAATGCTTCGCAACAGCAGTTACATCGTTGATCCGTGGTGATTTTCCACAAATCTCTTGCAGACCTACCACACCCTCGTGGGCTTAGACAGCAAACAAAAAAATGGCAGCACATTGCAACTATATGGCAATGTGTGATGGAAATTCAAGTTTTCCTTGAAGAGGAAAAATAAAACTAAACAAAACAATACAATGGCTATAAAGTAACAAGAGAAAGCTGCCTTCCTTCCTCTGGCTTTTCTGTGTTTTGTATCTCAACTTCACAGATGGCAATTCTCTTGAGTGCATTTTCAGCCTAACACCCAATAATTCCACTATTCATACCGCAGACGTTGGGAATAATCTTTCCTCAGCCACAGCCAAACACAACATGAGTGTGAGCACACAAAGGTTGCCAATGCATTCTCAGTTTCCCCTCAACCACTATTCGGGAACTAATGAGTTACACATGAGGATTCTTTTCTTTTGTCTAGAGCTTGCAATGATTGAAGTTGCACATGTTTTGCTTTTTATCATGCACAATAGCACGAGATCCCCATTTGCACTGTTACAGACCAGTAGTGAGAATCGTTACGCTCATTTGCTTGAAGAATGATTTAAAACCACCAGCAGTCCAGTTGTTGCTGGTCGGTGTTGGTGTTCTGCCGTGCTGAAACGAAGAAGAAGTGTTCTCCAGGGTGTGATATCCGAGTTGGTGGGCCAGAGCACACATTGTTCTACTTTAGTTGACTTTACTCAGCAGTCAGCAGTTTTCCTTCTTTAATTACCGACCAGGATTATAATACAACCAGCTTTTTTCTTTCGACGTCTGTTGCTGTAGAAAAAACATTGTCGAGGATAGGACTCCCTCCAAGGCTCATCCTCTCAGGAAAGTCCCCCCATCTCGGAAGCCTATGAACTCCCATAAATAAAACGCACAGTAATGTGTTCAGGAAACGTTTGTGTCTACGTCATAAAATCTCACTCTCTATCTCTCCTGTCTGACTGTCATTTCAAATCATTTTCTCTGACAATATGTTTTGGACTTTTTACCCTTTTGAGCTCATTATCTGTGACAGCCGCATATATCTCGGCTGTTTGACAGGTTCTCGCCCTGGTCCTCTTCAGCAATAAATGCATCTGCAGAAGCTGTGAACTCATTTTCAGTTCACCATAGATTTTTACCATGGCATCAAAACATATTAGGGAAGACTTGTAGGTTCAACCGGCCTAAGAAAACAGTTTTAGGGCCAACTTACTCAGGGCATCGGCCTGTTGACTCCAGGTCCATCACTAACCTTAGCTGCTCTCCAGCGTCTGGCTTCAGGCTGTGGTTGACCATGTCTTGTTTTTTTTGCCAGTGGTCCACTTAAAATGAAAACACCATTGTTTAAATTTTTTTTGAAAATAATAAAGTTATATTGAGATAGAAAAAGAAGTTACGCTCACCAGGCATCAGATGAAATGACAGGTTTCAGTAATAACAAGATTATAAAACGTTTTATTGATCCCCTCTGAAGATGAATTCATAAAGCAAATTCCACACATATCTCAGGTTCACATATTTCTTTTTTTTTACGCAAAGTTATGGCACCATTACTTTCTATGTTTTGACCAGAAAAAATATTTGTGTAGCTGTGGCCATGATTTAATTTATACAAATGATCAGGAAGTACGTGTCTGGAATAGACCCACTATAAAATACCAATTACACAATATCAACATTCGCCAAACAAAATGAGCCAGGCCAGTGCGATGTTATATGCTTAAGCAAGTGATCTGGGGTGCAAGATAAAATACACATTCCACTGACTGCTTGTCTGAGACCAGTGTAAAATTCTGGCAGGCAGCACAGTCAAGGAAGCACGACTGGTTCCCCCCTAAACAACTGATGGACAATTCTAAAACCCAAGAGAAGAGGCTGAATATGAAAAGCAGATTTATGCATGGGTGAACTCCTCATTGCCCGAGCCATCTATCCTGTATCTTTGTCAGTGCCTGGGGTTGCTTCTTTATCCTCAATCTCCCTGTGCCTGTCATTACTTTTGTCCCTGTTCGCTGCTAAGTGCTGATACATTTACATTTTTAGTGCTGCTCAGTAATAAAAGAGGTGGAATGAGTGGAGGCCTTTTAGCTTTGCTAAAACAAACACCAGTGAACTCCCCTCGCTGAGGAGTCTTGCCACATCCAAACCACCCCCCCCCCCCCCCCCCCCCCCCCCCCCCCCCCCCCCCCCCCCCCCCCCCCCCCAAACAAACACCAGTGAACTCCCCTCGCTGAGGAGTCTTGCCACATCCAAACCCCCCCCCCCCCCCTCCACCCCCGCCCCCCACACCACCACCACCTATCCATCCGGCCACCCACAGCTTGGCCGCCGCCCCACAGTGCAGGTCAACAGTGTTGCGGTTTGAATCTCCTCAGTTGCACTCCCAGTTCTCGCCCTCTTTTTTTCCCCCGGGGGGGGGATTCCCAAGAGTGTGCCTCAGACCGGAGGCTCCACATTAGTATTCTTTCCAGTTCCGGATGCTCTGTGAACACGGTCATCGCTTTAAGAGTGTGGAAGAAACATTTTACAACTGTAAGTCATCAAATGAAGTCACAGGTTAAGCACACAGGCACAAAATGGGAAAAGAGGGATTGAGGTTGTTTTTCTATCATCTCAGTGGGCTTACATGCTAGTCTTTGGGTGGGGTCTAATTTTCAGATTACACATTATAAACAGTCTCACTCAAGAACTCATTCTGCATTTACGAAAACATAAACCAAGAGGCAGCCATCGGGACAGGATCTTCTCGAATTTTTGCTGTTTAGATGTACCGAATCCACTGTCTTTATCGAAGCTTCAGAAATAAAAATAATGAAGGTGAAAATAAAATACGTCATTTTTGCAGAAACAAAAAGTCATCACATGAGGAGTAAAATCAATAAATAAAGAGAGCTGTGCAGGATCTGATTACTGAACAAACCACTGATAAAAATAGCAATGCATTTCTCAAACACAGTCCGGTCGGTATCTAAGTAAATTATCTACACGCTTGTACTGCATCTAATCTGATGCAACACTACAATACTGATCTCAAGCGAAAGATCTCAAGAGGTATAACCAAGGCAGACCCGCCCTGATAAGATCTCCAACTTGACAACTAATGAATAAGGTAATAACAAGCCTATTTTAAGACAAGTGGCTATTGGATCGTTTGAAAGATAACAATTCACAGCTTTACAAAGCCCTTTCCTCGGATAGCTGGTAGGGCACATCAATATAGTTGAGGCATTTGGAACGATGACTTGATAAGACTACATACTGTGTATGATCAGTGAGCAGGAAATGAGTACCAAAAATGTCTTTTCATTATCATTTCTTAATCCATTTAGAACCGACTGCTGTGGCTCCCGTGTGGAAGAACACTACCTGCAACTACGCTGGGTCTGACCTTTCCACAATGGATACATTCTTTGTTGACGTGTCACGGGGGAAGAGCAGGAGAGAAAAACCCACACAGACCATTACTCAGGTGGCAAAAAATGGTCAGCTGTGCATTTACTCCTAGGGAGCTGGCTGAACTGTTCCCACATGATTTCTGTTCCAGTTAATCACACACAGTGCTTTCAGTGCACTGGACAGTAGGTCATTTGGAATGGGTGACCAGAAGAAGAAGGCACAGAGGGGTGCTTCAGAAGTGTCCATGCGAAGGGAAATTGTGCATCTATACATCTTAACCGATAACACTGTGAACAGGATCTGGTACAGTACATCATGTGTAACAGTAGTCTATATCTGGGATTCCCCCGTCTCTATAGCCGCGGTTGGTGCCATGTCCTGCGTTACAAACGTTGGTGGCCCCTTTGTACAGCCCGGTGCCATTGGAGGGGAATATGGTATGAATGATGTAATCCTCTCGTAGGGGTTTAGGCTGCATCGGCTGGCACGCTGCCATAGGCGTCATCTGGAACCCCGGGCTACGGATCTCCAAAATGGTATTGTCTTTCTTGGTGCCCGACTCGATGTAATCGTCATAGCTTTTGCTTTTTCGAGAGCTGCTGCGAGCATAGGTGTCACGGGCACACAAATGCCCAGTCCTATGTCCATACCAACAGAAGATGCCAAAAATAAGAGCCAAAGACACAATAGCTGTGGCCCCACCAATGATCCCTGCCATTGGCAACACTGTCATTTGCTGTGAATCTTCATCCTCTTCCTCCTCCAATGGGCTGGGGTCAGATGTTTCAGCTTTTGCGCAGACCAGAGCTTCATCAGAGTCAGTGTCTCCAGAAATTGCTCCTTTGCTTTCTGAAGTGGAGGCCAAGGGCACCATGCAGATGATGTAGCTAGAACGTGGTTGCAACGAGGTAAGAAGGTACTCCCGTCGGTCCCCTCGGACCAGGGTCTCTGTGATCGACCCCATGGCATTGCCAGAGCCCAGTCGGAGCCAGCTCAGCCTGAAGGAGGAGCTGGGCTGGGCCACACTCCAGGTGACACGGACACTGTTGTGGGAAAGGGGCTTCACATTGAGGGCCAAGCTCTTCCCCACACCGCTGCTGCTAAGGGTGTAGTCTAAGCCAGAGTCCGGGAGACCCAGTCCGGGTCGTTTGGAGCGAAGGGTGAAGAGCGAACCCTGTGGAGGGGTGTGCGTGGTAGAGCTATCCACTCCTGCTCCCCCGACTCTGTCCTGGGTTCCTGCTGTTCTCACCACTTCGCATTCATCCATCTCACTAGTCAGGTCTATCAAAGCCATGTCTCGCACCTTGTCCGGTCCATGGCAGGTGAGACCTCTGACAGTGATGGTGTTACCACGGGCAAGTAGCCAGTCATACAACCAGCGCAAGTTACAGCCACAGTGCCAAGGATTACCTCGCACCAGCAGCGTAGCCAGGCTATCCAGGTCCTTGAACAGTCCCTTTGGCAGGGTGGTCAGGTTGTTCCCCGACAGGTCCAGCCTCTGTAACCTTCGCATGCCGTCCAAGGACCCACGGGGCATATGAGTAAGGGCGTTTTCCTGCAGAGACAGACGCTGCAGATGGGCACTGGGCAGGTTGACCGGCGGGGTCTGAAGGGAGTTACGGACAAGGGACAACTCAGTCAGATTTGAAAGGCGGGAGAACGTGTCATCGGCAATGCGCTGGTTTGCCAAAAGATTCCCGTCCAGTACAAGACATCTGAGAGAGGTGAGGCCTCGGAAGGCGTGGGTCGGGATTGTGGAGATTCGGTTGTCATCCAGGCGAAGTTCTTCCAGACCTGCAGGCAATCCTGAGGGGATACTAGACAGATGGTTACGTGACAGGAACAGCAGGCGCAACCGCGGGTTGTCAGCGAAGGCCTGGTCCTCGATGCTGACAGTGGAAATAGAGTTGTCATCCAAGTGGAGCTTCTCCAACAAGGGCATCCGAGCCAACGTGCTACGTGGAATAATGCGGATGTTATTATCCTGCAAATGCAGTTCCCGCACAGATGGCGGCAGGTGCATAGGAAATTCATCCAGTTCATTATCATAGAGGTAGACCACACGGACGGCAAGTTGGCGCTCTAAGGAGGTGGGCAAGCCTGGGTTGTTGATCTGGTTGTTCTGAAGATAGAGGACAGATGCAGTTGGAGGCAATGACGGAATCGAGTTCAGGCCCCGATCGTTGCAGTAGATGAAGTCCTCGTCGCACCTGCATACAGATGGGCACACCATGTCCATGTCTCCGATATATCCTTGTATCGTGGCTGCAGTGAACTGAAGCATGCCAGCATGTAGTGTCAGGCAAAGAAACAGCGGGAAGAGCTGAGCCCACAGTTTGGCCACTCGTGCAGGTGCCATCATGGTAAACATAAGCACGGTCTCTCTTTCCAGGTATGCGGTTGATCCTCAAATCTTTGATGTCAGCTGGAATCCTGTGACCTCCACCCTGACAGAAGAGAAATTATAGTTAGCACGGCATTTTTATGAATTCATATATAATCAAGGAACATTTCTCCAAAACAGGTCCCACCAAGGCATTTTGATATTTTTATTTTTTTATTTTTTTTACAGTCAATAATGATGTCACCGGGAAGACGTGCTGATCGAATGGACCTGTGAGGATTCCCATCACAGACAACACTCCACAATCCATTTTAAGCCACACATAGAAAGATGAATGCACAACCTGCAAGAATTAAGTGGAAATAGCAACAACAATCCAAGATAATAGAACATTATTAAACTAAAGTTCAGTGTGTACTGTGCTCAATGTTCAAAGCAGAATGAATATTTAGTCTTAGGAGGAAATACAGCTATGGAAATGACAAAATGAATCATATATTAAGAATTAAGATATGAAGAAGAATTTTCTCCATATTTAAATTATTTAAGACATCTTGAGAGCCCCATAACTCCATTAGGGATGTTGCCAGCAGATGGCTGCATTAGCCAGACAGAGCTGAAGATACTTTTCATTATCAAGAAGGAACAACATGTTTTAGCTCAGAGCCATAGTCGATCAAGAGCTACATTCTCATCAGGCATCAGGATGGCACTGGGCACAGTGAAACATATCCATTAAATTCTCCACAAATCACAGCTTCTTAATTTAGTCACACCATATTAATAAAGTGCAATTAAATAGTAATGGAAATATAATATGCAGCAGAAAACAGATAATGTCCCATCAATTAAGAATTTCTTGCCATCATGGATGCGCTGTGACAGACTGTGTGAACTGTACTTAGAATTGGATTTTGGCATCGTAACTTGTGGTTGTTACTGACGAAGTGATGGATGCCATAACAGCAGGTACAGTATTGACCATAAAGATTTGAAAAAATGGTAAATCGCAACACTCAGTGTCAGTGACAACTTGAGCCCATCCCAGTCCTCAATAACCTGGGCCATTAGTCAAACCGTTAAGGCCCACACAGCAACAAACATAGTCGGGCTGTAGTATTGATTTCCTCGCAAATCCCAAAGCGATCTGCCATAGCCAGTCGGCTCTCATGCAGATTACAGGATTCCCAGGAGTGTAAGCTAGACAGCACAATAATTAACCAAATTAATGACAACTCTTCTGGGAGTTGACTTTGTTGAATATATATTTGCAAACATTAATCTCTATGTCATATTCTTCATCAAAACGCTGAACATTAGGAGAAAATAAATTGCTGTCTATCATTTGTCTATCCAAATGTTTAAAAAACCCTTTGTACAAATGGATGATTGTATTTATTCTCCTGTGAGAGTTAATTTTAGCATTTTAATAATTAACGTTAAAGTTATATTTGACCCCAGAGTATCACTAAACACTTTCAGGCCTCGCAACCACTAAAAACTCGGAAAAACAATGTCATTCAATGGCAATTGGTAAAACACTTGCATATGAATATTTTAATCAATATAAAACAAAGAAGCATTGAAGGAGATGACACATTTATGTTTGTAACAAAACATCACACGCACCAAGGTTAACAGGCTGAAAGTAATACATATATATATCTTGGCTGCAGAATATTTGACAGATTTTTTTTGAAGAAGTGGAAAGCAACATTTTATAGTAAATATGTATTTAATACACCTTTGGTGATTCAAAGCATTACCTGTTTCAAACTCCCATTTCCCTTTTCATGCCATATTCCAATTCAAACCTCTTGACTCAATGAAGTGACGTCAGTCCACTTTTAGTGGAACCTGTGAAAGTTAAATAAAATAAAGAGATGACATTGTATTTGTTACTTTTTAAGCAGTCTGATATTGATCTATTTGATGACTGAGACAACATTCTGCTGTGAGGGCTTTGTGAGAGCACATATGTGTGAGGCTGACAAGTGCTAAAGAATGAATGACTTCGGAATCCCAGGAGCTTCAGGAGTGAGTCTCAAACACTGGAGTATTTGGGTCAGCCCTTTAAAAACAAGAGAGATGTGTTATGAAATTGAAGTGGAGCAGAGAGCCAAAGGGATTAATGGAGCACATTGAGCTGTGATTCTCCAGATTAAGCAGATCCTACAAAGAATGGTGGACAGACGTTTCAGGAACTTTTTCTCTTCTCCTGATGGCTGCTCATTTCTCTTGCTCTGGTAGAGAATCATACAAAAGCAAAAAGGGTATACGGATGCTCTTTGTGTCTGTGCACCTGAATGTCTCCGATTGAATTGTGCAGTGTATTTGTCAATCCGTGCACGATCGAATAGCAAACATTAACCCACATGTGGACATTGAGGAGCATATGGTTGCAGTCTACATTTCAGTTTTCCGTAGAGGGGAGTAAGGCAGAGATGTGGGGTAATGCATAAGCCAGACAGCCAGCCGCCTCAGGCAAAGTCCACACAACCCTCTCCCCCCCCCACCCCCGATCTAATACTGGATCCCAAGACAGGATCGATTTACATAAAAAAGAACGGGGAGGGAGAAAGAGCGAGAGTGACAGGAAGCTGCTTTGAGCGAGACCTTTCAATCCCATCACCCCATTAAGACCCCCACTGAGGGACAGAAGAGGGAAATCTGAAAAAACGGATTTTAGATGACTGAAGGATCTGCTGATGTATCAGTAAATCCATTTTACTGATGGCAGGGAGAAGATAATGGTGGCCCGCAGCTTATCTTACATGCTGTGTCCATGGATCACATTTTAGATTTACAGATAAGTCATGTGGCAAAGACGGCGCAAAACACGATGGTTTTTCAAGTGATCTCTGAGAGAAAAGAATACCAGGCTAGAAAATTGTGACCTAGGCTTTTTTAGGGCTCAATCGTAGAGGTTGTTGGACCCCCAATTAGGTGGGTTTGTTTTTTTTTCCCATTCGAGGTAATGTCTTTGACGTAATGAACGACAGTCTTAAAGCTATTAAAATATAGATTTGAATTGAATCCTCATAAATAACCAAAAATGGCGGAAATGTACAACATAAATGAACGCAAAAAACGGATGTAAAATTAAAACAGAATAATTTACAATCCAGCTTTCTCCCTGTATTTATTTACAGAGAAACAGACAACTACAATTGACATCTCACGCAACGATCGCATACGTCCTTGCATTTGTGGATCATAATAAAACATAATTACGATGCATGGCTTTTAAACCTTTCCTTCTTTCACAAAAAAGCTATGTGAATATGTGAGGGAGATTAAAAAAACATGTTAATGGCTAAATAAGTAATTTTCCGCATACTAAGTCATGTTTTTTTTCTTGGTTTATGCACCTACTTCCTTGCATGAAGGATTGATAGGATGACACAAAGATAGGATGACACAAAGACATCAGATATGTGTAATTCAGAAAGACTTGTGTCAAAGAGGAAGATGGCGTTTTCGTTTTTGTCATAAAGTCAGTATAAACAATAAAATCCATAGGTGGGCCCAGAAATAAAAAAAAACACACATATATATAACAAATTGCTGGATTGAACGTATTGATTTGTCAATTTGGGTCATACAAATAAATACAAATGAAATTATAGATGCAAATAAAGCTTTCATTAACCAATTGACGTTACTCTGTATGCATACCGCGGCCATTTCAAAATAGGACAGAAGTGATCGATCATGCTGTAGTAAGGTGCTTTGTTCTGTATTGAAGTAATAAACATAAAGCAGCATATAGGGAGTGTTTCTCATGATTCACAGCGTGGGAATTCATCTTTAAGGGCTTTTGTTTTCTGGCGACTGTGCAGTTCACAGGTCCATGTAGTGACTTGATATATAGCGGCACATGTTTTATCTTTACAGCGCCGTAATATGTTGTGCCTTGCCACCAGTCTCAATTCAATGGCATTTCCACTGCAGCCGCCATCGACACTGAAATATTTTGGCTCTTCCTCACGACACAGCCAGAGTACAGGTAAATCCTTTTTTGCGGTAACAAAAGGGCCACAGCTACTTGCAGCGATGTGCCCCTGCATTGTGACCAAAGGTAAATAAAAACCTTTTATGATGCTTTTGGAAGGGCTATCTTGGGAATGCCCTCAAACGCTCACACAATGCAGCTATCCAGTGTCTCTCTTTAATGTACCACAGCCAAAGAGAATAAGTCATTTAAACTCAACTGTGTGTGTTATCCTCAAGTCAGATAGTCTTGTTAACTGCGTAACAAGAGTAAGTGCATTTTGTTCATTGTGAGCGCGCTAGCGTGCCGATGCATTTGGCTCACAGCACAGGCATGCTGAAGAAAAGGCTCACAGCGTTGACGGCATGAATTCAAACCAATACTTTTGTTTAAAAATACATTTATACAGAGGGATTGATTTTTTTTTTTAATCTATAAAATGATTCAAGTGTTGGCATTACCAGACATTGTTTTCTTATGAAAAACACACATTACTACTGTGGATTTAATCTCTGATGCATTTAATGGAAAAAGGTTTTTTCGATATAATGGGAGATATTTTGTTCCGCAAAATGCAGTACGACAGATCTTTGCACAACTGCCTTGAGAAATCCATTACACGCTGTTGTTGTATTTCTTTTGTATTAATTATTAAATGCATTTTCAAAATGGATCCAACTTCCCAGTCTCGAGAAAAACCTTCTTGATCATTCCCAATGGATTTCGTAAAGGAAAATGTATTTTCTGCCTTTAAGTCAGACAACCGCAGTCAAGCAGCGGTTGTCACGCTTCGGCAAGGACTCTGATTGGATTTTTGTATTTGTGAGGAAAGGGGAGAGGGAGGTTGGTTGGCTTAATTGGTTAAATTTGAATTCAAGCCTGACAAGGCGCAATGTCAATACAGGGCTGTGGGAAGCCCGAGCAGCTGAGACACAAGACAACACTGTGCTTTCAGGGGGAAAATTAACCTCCACATCAAAGACACAACAGAGGGAAAAAGACAAAATGATAAAATCCGTAAATAACCTCGCCGTATCCCTGACACCTTTGCGGGACTGTCAGCCTTTGCAGGGCGGCCATCTCGAAGGGTGCGGCGGCTATGATGCAGGTGTGTAGTTGGTGTTACGGTGATTGGTGGGAGTACTCTCCGACACGTTTCTCACGCAGCAGCCGGTTCATGGTGATGAACAGAGTAAGTTGTTTAAAGGCTCAGCAGTAACACACATGTAGCAAAGCCATTTCCACTGCAGACCCTCTTTTTTCGCCGAGACCCCAGCCATGAATGAAGGAATAAAAATAAACCCGCAAATCTTCACAGCAGTGGTCGCCATTCAGTAGTAGAAAGTACAAAGTTAACCTCGGCGTTGCCTGTAGCCCACTTACATTCACAATACGCCCCTGTTGCGTTGAGGCAGAGATATCCACTCTCTTTCACTCTCTCTTGACGTATCATTTCAACTTAACTTTTCAGGCAGTGTAAATATGTGTTGCAGCTCGTAGGATTTTCCACACCGTCTACATCAGCGGACGCACTCCAGCGTATCCTCGGCCGGCAGAACATATCAAAACAAAACTTGCATCATTCCCCGAATCCACCCAAAGTAGAACGTACAAGCAGAAAAATAACACAAAACATAAAACCCCAACACATTTGCTCTTTTTGGTCACTCTCCATCAGATGTGGATGGCCACGCTTCCCGGTCTTGTGTATTAGTCACCTCCCCATCAGCAGCTTTGATCTTCATATTCTCATTTGCAACCTCCGCATCACAATTTACACATCCACTGCAAGAGTCTACTTTGCAACATCAAAACATGTTTGTACTCGTCTCCATGCACACAACCCAGATCCGTTCGCGTCTCTAAGCTATTCGCTCTCTCTGCTGCAGTGTCTTCACTCATGTATGTGACTATTGGGGACAATGAGGTGGCTGACTGAGACTCAGTGCTCCTTTTCATCCTCATCATGCCTCCATATGCAACCATAATCATCCCCGCACTTTTTCCTGGCGAAAAAAGTTAATATATTATTCCAAAATCCTTTTTGTCAACACAATTTCAGGGTTTTATCATTCCATCTCCATGTTTTTGTTCTGTTCATATTTGTTTCATATTATATTTCTGTCAGTAGCTGCTTCTCTCTTTCTCTCCCCATCACCCTCCCTTTATGCAACATTTATTCATCCCGTTTTATCGTCCAATGAAAAGTCTGCAAGAAAACAGAACAAACGCTCTGATGAACGCCAATTGACCGAAACGTTTTCATTGGTGCAATTGTAATGCTATGGCCTTTGAGTGTTTAATATAAGAAACAAATATCTGTATCTTGTCCAGAAGACAAGCTTCAGTGGTCTGATGTGGCTGTAAAGGCACAGTGATTGTATGTGTGCGGGCCTTTGTAAATAAAGAAGTACACATTATCTTGTGTTGTTGCACTTGTTTATCTTTCACCACAATAGAAGGTGGGAAAAATAGACAAAGGTCGCCCCAGGCTCGGAAGAGATCCTCTCCGGTACACCCTTGATTTCGACTCCTGTGTGTGCATTTGATATATAGGAATGTGGGAGTGTGCGGATCTCAAGCAAATGTTGCTTTGAACTGTGTTGCAAAACTCTCCCTGACATTGGGTCAGACCCAGAGGATAAATCTACAGAAATCATATATTGGAACATCATTGTTTTCAAACTGAATCTCTTAACAGCATCATGTCTTGTATTTAAAAAAACATGCTTCCGGGTGGGGGGGGCAAAGTCAAATTTGCCCCTGTTAACTAATGTGTGTTGGCTTCGCAAATGCAAAACGACCAATTGATCCCATCATAGTATCACGAGTCAACCTTAAAAGCATTGACCGACTGCGGCGAGTTAGTATGTTTAGTTAATGGGTGCTGGCTTTTACTGCAACCTTTACTGATTGCTTTCTTTGGACTCATGCCCAAAAGGAGAAAATGAGGGGATAATCGAGCTTTATTGCTCACCATTTAACCATTGATAAGTGTTAGTTTGTTTAATGGCTTCATTTATCTCTTATTTAATTACTGCCAGCATTTAAGAAAGAGGTACATTCAAGGTGGTCCTCTCCCTCCGTTTATATTTGCTATAGCTTCAAGGTCTTATAACTGATGAGAGTGGATGTTCCTGGTGGAGACCCGAAAAAGGATTAAGTGAATTTATGGACACACAATTAGTGTTTGTTCTTCTTCCAAGCACTGTGCAGTACACTTTGTGCATATAATAGAACGGAGTCTGTTGAGAAATCGCCTCTGCTTTTTTTGAATCCTAAAGATTATAATTGCGCTTTATTCAACGCATGGGGCTAAAATGGCCCGGATGCTAATTACCCGCCAATCCCGGGCAAATGCAGCCATTATTGTTGGACAATAGTGTCTGGGTTTAATAAAGGTGCCCAGATGTGTATTTCTCAAAATAAATGGCTGCTAAGACTCAAAGGCAATGGTAATTCATTGAACGGCGACCTAAACTCAGGTACAGAGTAAAATACTGTGATACTGTGAATGGTCTAATAACACGGTAAACCCAAGTGCAAAAGGTATAGAATCATTCCTAATATATAGACCAAATCGAGAACAGGCCAACTCAATCCTCATTGCAACTTACTTTTTGAAGTGGGGCTGACAGGGCAGGAGATCCCGCTGCACCATTTGGACTATTCGTCCACAACACGTCGCCTTCGCTGTCTGCGGGGCGGATCCTCTCTGGCTCTGGTCGACACGCCGCCCGTGAACTGAGCGTGGCATGTAGTGGAGCGCTCCCCGCTCTTCTGAGAAACGTCTCCCTCTTCTGTGTTTTTATGTTCAGCCTCGACGCAGATCAGTTGTCACCTCTGGCTTCAGATTTACTCCCTGTGAAGAAACAGAGTGACAGGAAAACCATTAGGGATCACAGCTGTCAATCACATGGAAACATTTGACTATTGCTGATGAAAGCCTAATGGCATTACAGAGGTTTCTGCGTGGCTCTACGACGGCTGTTACTACATGTCATGTGCAGTACTTCACTTTTATTGCTTTTCTTAATCTTCTCTCGGTTAAAGGATTAAGTGATTTATTCTTCATTTAGCTTCCACTTTCATTACGTTTATTCCAAATACGTCAAATGTGCACGGCACTGGCCGGGACGCAGTTTAATCAAAAACGCACAAAACAAACGGAACCTGGGATTCAAGTGGTTTAAACGCCAATTATCAAAATAAAAACCCTGCAACATTCGGAAACTCATTTCTTTCCGCTTGATTTTCCACCAAATTTATAGCAGTATTTCTTTCCACCACATTGGATATTGCATCACCCTGACATGTCCCAAGTCATAAGGCTGATCAATCAAAAGGAAGTTCAAAGCAAGTCATCCGTCTCATGAAATGCGTTTGGGCGTCAAACTTTTCCGTCAGAGCGACCTTACACTACCACGTTTTTGCTGCGTGACTTAAAACTCTTGTCCTACTCCTTCCTCCTCCACCTCCCGCACTCAAAAGGGTTTTGTCACATACTTGGACAAGAGAATGATGAATTATGTCTGAGGTTCCCAACCAACGACCATATCTCTTGTTTTTCCCAGATGAGGTTTTGTAACTGTGCCAGCGGGCCCCTCCCCCTCACTCAGGCCTTTCCCTCAATTCGACGCTGATCGGGTAACTTTCCCTCAGCTAGCATCGACTGCTTTGCGACCTGAGACGCAACGAGTCAGTTCAATTTACATCGCCTTGTCATATAAATAAAACTTTATCTCATCCAGACATCCAGGACGACAGAGCATTATAGCTCGATGAACATTTATTTTTTCTTAATTTCCTGAGGTTGGCGCCTTGAGTAAGCCCCACAGATTTTTTTTTTTTTCTAAATGACACAAAAAAGCAAGATCAATGTTCACTTTGATGCCAGCTTTTGTCAGAGCTAGTAATCAATATGCATCTCTCGCAGGCTCGTTGCAGACTTCATGTGGCTGCTAAATTGGG
Organism: Colistium nudipinnis; assembly: GCA_016785305.1. Classification (NCBI taxonomy): domain Eukaryota; kingdom Metazoa; phylum Chordata; class Actinopteri; order Pleuronectiformes; family Rhombosoleidae; genus Colistium; species Colistium nudipinnis. The sequence continues at coordinate 327,700 of JAFBJU010000248.1, read as the reverse complement.
TCTGACAATACTGGTGCGCAAAGGTTCGAGTGGAAACATAGCCCATATTAATTATGTAATGATTACTAAAGGTAAAAAACAATGAAGGACGCAAACTTTGAAACACATGTAGTCTCGTCCTTACACCATTAACACTAAAGAGGAGCGTCTATTATCTGCGATTTTCTGCCCTATTTCATGGTTGTTTATTGAATGATACTGACAGAAGAGTAAGTCATACTGAAATTTAAAACTATATCCATCAAGTCTGTGAATATATATAGACAGCAGTAGAGCAGCAATTGTGAGGCCCTGTAAAACTTTATTTATGGGATGTGTGCGCAGGTGGCGTCTACGTGGCTTTGAACATTAGGACAGCATTCAGATTCTAGAGAAAATGTTAAACAGAAAGACATGTGGAAGTATTTCCTGCCTGTAATGTCAGACATCCCCTATCCAGCCATTGGCTGGTGTTTTTTAAACGATTCCGCATCTTCCTCCCCAAAGGGGTCCAACAGGGCCAAACCTTCTCCTTCCACTACACCAAACCTCACAGCTCTCTCGCCATATCCCATAATTCTTCCCATCATCGCTATGACACTGAGCTGACCTTTTGACTCCCGGAATTGACACGGGTTGAGTTGCACATCTCCCATTTTCTAGAAGAAATCTCAGGTCGGTTTCCTGCTCAACACCTCCAGATTAACCTTAACAAGCCAGAGCCGCTGTTCTGCTCTCAAACATCCCGTCCTTAACGAGACCCGTCAATCACCGTGACACGGACGCCAGCTCTGATTTTAGAAAACCAACAGGTTACAGCTGCTATTGCAGATTTGCCTGCGTGATATGTGCCGACTCAGACCCAGTTGCAAACACTCTTCATGTCCCATCCGCCGCAGCTTAGATCTGACTGAGCAACCTGAACAAATCCAAAACAACACAACGTTTTGGCCTTGTTTTCCAGCTGTGTTTGCATGATGTCATCCTCAGCATCACATCCACCGACGGCAGAGGATTAAACCAAGTGATATTTTAAACAAATCAAACAGCGCTGGGGCATGAAAAAAACATTCAAAAAAGTCCAACATTTAAATGCATTTAGATGCAACGTTAGATGAGAGGATCAATACCCCTCGCATACACAGTATGTACAGTTAATATGTGGTGCTACAACGGCAATAGCTTAGCATAGAGACAGCCAACCCCGCATTGCTCACAGTTGAATGTGCATTCACTAAAATCTCTGAAAGTGCCTTATTAACATAATGGACCTTTTTCGTTTCATTTGTGTATGAATAGAAATGTAAAATGTGTCTTTGTACTGTTTGAACTGTAGGAACATTTGTGCAATCTGCACAAACACAATATCCAACAAGATGGGGAACAATAAAAAAAAAAGCAGCTGTAGCAGTCCCAGGGTTATTGACTCCGTTGCATAACATCATCTGACACTATGTGAGCGTTTAGCGGCGAAACAACAACTTCCACCTCTGAATTCATGCCTGTCTTGTAAAATGTCAATATTACAGATCAAATGATAATTTCCATTAAAAGCAAAGCATAAAAGCTCTGTAAGAAATTTAACCTGCAAGTTGTCCTCTAACATCGTTCATGAAATACCAATTTGGTCAATGTGACTATTTTAAATTCAAGCAAATAAGCCGACTACTAAAAGATGTTAAACCACACGCTAAACTCAGTCTATATGTACAAACGTAGGTCTAGCTTCAGAAATGTCAAGGACACACACACACACACACACACACACACACACACACACACACACGCGCACACACAGATACCCTGCGATGTGATCGGACTTTCAACGCAGCTGCACATAGTGTCTATTCACTGACGGGGGCGGTGGCGGGGGGTGGCGTACACTGGGACAAACAAAGATGACAAATAATTGGGACAAAACACACCAAGCAAGATGATTCCACATGAGCGTTTCTATGCCGCCGTTTCAAAGTCGCTCTTCCCCGTTTGGCACGGGCTGTTTCACTTCTTCCTTTGAGGCCCCATCTCAATGACAACTGAAAGAGCATTTTCTCTGCCCTCGTTAACTGAGGAGTGCATCAGTCCTAATAAGAAAGCTTTTACACGCCTAATTAAGAGACACTGTAATGCAGTATGTAATGCTCAATTTACTCTATCTCATTCTCCCCCTCGTCCTCTTTAATTTCATTCTGAATCCATCGGTCTGACTCTCTTTTTTATTTTTTACCCCATTATGTGGACTTTTCTACATCAAAGCCTGCCTCTGTGCTTATGACCGTCCAATTTGCCCGTGCCGGCTCCATTTTGAGTCTTTCCAATAGTTTCCTTTATCCCTGAACTCTCTGATCGGCCATTTCTTTTAATGGCCAGCATTGATGTCGCCATTCAGGCCAGAGGAGAGCGGAGAAAAGGGAGGACAGAAGAAAAATACAGTATAGGGAAAATAAATGAGCTGCTTAGGAGAAATATTAGGATGACGGAATGCTGGAAGTAGGGAGCAGCATTCACTGGAAGGCCGAATTCTGTCTGGAGCTGAGCTGCCAGCAACAGCCAGTGAAACCAACGTAAACACAAGGGGGAAATATAGTGTGGAGTGGAAACAAAGACTGGGAGGAGGATGAAGGGAAGGAGGATGAGCAGAGAGCGAGAGGCGCGGACGTCGGAGGAAGGAAGCGAACGGAGCAGACATTCAAATGAAGGGAATGAGCTGAGGTTGCCTTTTCAAAAGGTCCACAGGTTTGAACATTAATTAAAAGTTATCCACTGATGAATGGCCCTGTGATGAATTGTTTCCCTTACCATAAAAACTGTGTACCCCGGAGGGATTGAGGCAGGCCACTAAATCTGTCATCCGTGTTTTTCATGCTCTCCGCTCCTGACAGTAATGAGCCGGGCCACTATGATTGGCTGTTCAGCGGCTGATTAAAAGTAGTTTCTTCTAATTGAAGGATTTACTCTGACATTTCCCACAACAGGTAGTCAAATGGCTTCATAACAGCGATGAAAGTAATTATTGTTTTCTTAAGCCATTCTTGTCTGAGCCGTTGTTTTGATTCAAATGGGAATCAGTTCACATTTGTAAATGTTTCAAAAAAATGTAATTAGAAAAAGCCCCATCGCGGTATCAAGAGCCCAAGGTGAAGCTGCAGAAAATATTCTCTGAGCTTTATGGGGCGTCGTCGTGAGCTGTACAGTTTTGGTTCGTCTCACAGAAGGCAGCCTGACATGCTACTGATAAAAGACAGGCGAGAAAATTGCTGCTGGACACAGAGGGACATGGACCAGCGAAAGATCCAGTTATTTTCCTTTCCCCTTTGGAGTTGGAAGAGACCAAAATCAAAGCTAAATGTCTTTCATATATGCCAAGTGACGATGTTGTTTTCTGCAACTACAGGATGTGTGAACAATATTAGGTTTTGGTAATAAACTTCTGCATTAATAGCAAAAAGACATGTAATCAACCGGAAACGTTTTGAAGGAAAAAAAATGCCTTCAGCCAATGATTAGGTCTTTTATTATGCTTCATTCAAAACCTGAACTTTTACTAATACATTAGCGCTTGCCTACGAGCTAAAAAGAAACAAAGCCGTGTCCCTGATCCACTCAAAAAGATGATGTGACGTGTGATGCACAGAATTTATTCGCTGAGCGCAGTGGATTACACATGATTTCATCTTTTAATAAAGAGCCCGATGTCGTAAATGTCTGTCATAGGCATATTCGCCCACACTTAAAAAATAAAATAACGAAGTGAATTGAAAATCACGTGAACCATACGCGTTGGTTTGACGGAAGTTAGTTTAGACCGGAAAATATCGTTTGTGATGTTTGAATGCTTGGCTGTTTCAGGTTCACGTCATGTTACCTACAGAAGAAGGCTGACATTACTGCTTTATGCCACGGGTTTAACAGGCCAAATAGAAAACGGGGTTCTCCGTACAAAATGTATTCCAGTGAATTGCTGCTGTGAACTGCTGTGGTTATAATTGATAATACCATTACAGCATTGGGTATTGCCATTATTATAGTCATTGTAGCGGCCCGTCTGACAGTGCTTAAATACAACAATTATAAAATTGGTCCTGGTCTCTCTCTCTCTCTCTCTCTTTTGTCTCGCCTGCTCTTTCTCTTCTCTGCCCCATTTATCTTCTTTCAACCCGACCAGTTGAGGCAGATGGAGACTGTTCTGCTCCAGGTTTCTTCCTGCTAAAAGGACATTTTTTCGTCCCCCACTGTTGCCGAGTGCTTGCTCATTGTGGGAACTGTTGGCTTGAGGTCACGACCTTACTCTGCAAAGTGCCGGGAGATAATATATTTACTGTATGCTGTGGCCGGTGCTATGCAAATAAGGTTAAATTGAACTGAATTGTAGCTGGTGCCTTCGTGAATCCAAAAACGGCTTGCAAACTTCTTTTTGTTTTGTATATAGATAAAGAGGACATGTGACTGACAGAGAACAATTGTTTTCCAAAAAAATGCAACATAAATGTAAACTAATGTATGCAGTAATACTCGACATTGTATCTTCCTCTTGCAAAAGGCCTCGTCATGCAAACGTACGATTTGCTGACACCTCGGCATCGGGAGCATATTCAAATTATGCATAAAGGCAGATCCTCATGCAAATTGCAAACATGCGCACGCAAGCCGCATAGCCGGCGTTATGCGACGCAAAGTGGGAGACAAATTGTAGAGTCGCAGGCCAAAATGGTCCGTGGCCTTGGCTTGAGTCTGATAAATTCAGCCCGCTGAGCTCCACTAATCACTGCGGCTTGTCACATGCGCCGACCTCTTCCCCAGAGAGCCCGCGATCACGCTCCCGCTCGTAGAGCAGCCGATGGCTGACCCCACATAACACACAGTTACGGACACACCCGTGCGGCCCCCTCACACACAAACATGTTCTCTTTATACATGAATTCACTCATTATCAATTGAATCACAATCCAAATTAGTTGGAGTTTGCGCCGCTTCCCTCGCTGGTAACGGGACAAATATATCTTCCTTTTTTTTTCTTTCTGTCCCCCGTGTGTGAAGCCATAAACTGCACACTAAAGCACAGAAATCTCCATATCTATCAATCCTAATTGTTTCTTTAGTTCACCCCCGTCTCCCACATACACATAAACACACTCGGTGCCCTAGTTTGTAAGCTGTATCAGTGTAATTGGCGAAATGACTGGAAATAAACAGGCAATTTAAGTGCTGGACACCTCACTGCTCCATCTCTTTCTCCTTCTCTCTCCTCCAGCCCAGTTGTTCCTCTTTGTCCCCTCCCACACACACACACGCGCACACGCACACACGCACACACACACAGTCACAATTACATTGTGGACTATCTCGGAATCAAACAAGGTAGAATAGGGGACAAGGTCAACATGCTGACGGGGAGGAAATTAGGCAGGATAAGAATAGAGGTGGACGGAGGGCATGCCAGAAAAAAAAGAAGAGCACTATTCTCAAAGATGACTCACGTCTGGATGCCCTGTTTAATGACAAATCTACAGAGAGAGCAACAAAATGTCACCAACCACAAAACACGCCTAATCATTTTCAGTTTTCTGCAGCTTTGACCGCACACACACATTCCCGTCATACCGAGGCCCGCAGCCCAGAAGAGGTTCATTTTTTTATTTATTTTTTTTGCGAGCGCCTTCGCCTCCCAAAACGTTTGCTCTAAAACGCGTGTTCCCTCGATTGACCACTCAGCTGAGCGGACCTCTCCTGCTGGCCTCGAGCACGGGGCCAGAAAAAGACAGAAATAGCCCACGCTGATCCGGCCGGCCACCTCGATTTGACCAGAGCCTTTCTCTTTTGCCTGTCCCAAAGATCTCCTTCCTGTTTTATTCCCCTGTATACGTACACTGTATCTTTACATAGACCCAAAACCGCATTCATTATTAAAAATATATACGTGTCAAAATGTACACAGTAGTTGCCTGCCTGTCTTTTTCCCACATGCGTGTCTCCCACTTGGTCCTAATGATCACGCGTCATGCCACGTGAATACTAAAAGGTTGCAGCCAATGGCGAACGCTACAGAGTCAATAATAAACGAGGGCTAATAATGTAATAGGTCTGCGTGTTGACATATCCCATGGGCCGCCTTACCGCCTGAACAAGAGTCAGGAGGAAATAAGAGTAAAGCATAGAGTGGTACAGCGGGGAGTGACAAGTGGAGGCCAGCGGAAAGCATTCGTTGTCTTTCTAGAGACTCGCTCCACCCTTAACGGAAGACACGCATGGAGTTTCCTCACAGAGTCTCCAAATTAAATTGAGGGAAATTCTATGCAACGTCTTGCACCCGACACGTTTTCCCAACCAAGACTTGCAGCGCACCGGGTCAGTTCATGAAGCGATCAGTGTCGATGCCTTCTCCACGTCGTAACAATACCGTTCAACAGCAGCTTCAGTGGAGTAAAAGAGCACTAGAATTCCCCATTTTGCCCCTTGAGACATCATGGGAGATCAAAAACTGTTGGCCCCCATAACCATCATTAGGTTTCTGGAGGGAGGAAAAAAAGCTTTCTTTCATGACCCCTTGATCACAGCACTGCTGCTCAACCATATTCTCAGAACTGATGACATTCGCTCTCCTGCTGCGAGAAATAGATTTATCTTTCAAACTATATGTCCTTGACTCGGGCCTAAAGAGCATTTCAGCCCTGACTTGTGGGACATCAAATTGATTGATTTTTTTATTTATTTATTTTTTACAGACAGACAAATACACATTCCTCCTGCTCGCTATCTTCAAATGACATGCAGTGTACGTGCCAATATTGGATGTCAGCATGCCGACGGTCTCTGACAACATGTTGGACTGTTGAAAATGACACCTAGTAAACCTCCCTAAAGTTCCTCGGGGGCAACATTTCTCAAAAACCCTGATAAGGTCCTCACTGGAAAAATGATCTCTTCGAAAGATGGAAATATATACAGTATATATATATATATAAATGTCTTCCTTCTCTTTACTCTATTCTTCCTATTTCACTGGAATCCCTGATGTCTCTCTTTGTGCATGCTACGAAGTGTTTGCTTATTCTCCCCTGAAAGACACTTCTTGATGGCGGCGCTATTACTGAAACCTCCTTGCAAACAAATCCCCTCAATGCCCACACACGCACGCGCACGCGCACACACACACACACACCAAACCATGCACACTGCGTAGGCTCTCTGCAGCGCCTTTACCTCATTGACCACAGTATAATACTTCATTTGCTAAATAGGATATTTGACCATTCTTAGTGAGATTAGCTTCCTTTGTCTCCTTTCAGCCTCTGAAATGCTTACCGCCATAAACTTTCCCTCTAGTCCCTAAGCCAATAACCTCAATGTCAAGACATTTTATGTTTTCCTGGCATTTTTATTTTTATTTTTTACTTGCAATTCATTTCTTTATTTTCAAGGGTGTGCGCTGGAAATGATCCATATGACTGATACAGAAAACTGTGCCACGGCAACAACATAAATGAAGGACTAACACGGGGTCAAAAGCTCATGTTTCACTAGTAAAACAAATAAAGAATATGACGCAATTTTCTAAAAAGCTCATAAATAATCAAATGTATTGCGCTGTTTGCGGATGCTACAACTCTCCTCTATAACATTAAACACGGTATTAAGAACCCAACTGCTGAAGTCTGCTCCATAAAGGGCAGCCATTTGTCTTTTTGCACGGAGGAAAGTTCAAACATTTCGGAGGCAATTCTGGGACCGGAGAATGCCATTTTAAACCATCCGAGACATTTTCAGCGCAATTGATCATCGCACTTGATTTCACAAGGCACAAAGCCCAGAGCGGAGGGGGAGAGGAGTGCTCGGCGGCTGGGCGAAAGGAAGGAAATCAGAAACAGTAAACCTGTCCATCTGCGCCCCGTCGGTGAGGGCAGCCGGTTATTGCTCCCTGACAGCGACATCCACACTGCAAGTGGACCGACGTAACGATGAAATCTGACCTAATGCGGGTGGTACAGAGGGCTGTGATTGCTTTTATGCTCTGGTCTCGTAAGGACACAAGTTTAGAAATAGCAAATTACCATTGTTTTTTTTTTCTCTCTCTCTCTCTCCTTACCATTGCAATTACCATAGCTGACTGCACACGAGCACTAAACTGGAGGCATTAAACTCAGGAGGAAAAAAAGCTTTGAGCAGAAAATTGTTTCAAAGGGTCCTACAGGCAAATGAGTCTATGCATCAATATTAGGCAATATTAATAATAATTATAACGCAGCATGTATACAGTATATACATTAGTACCTACATATATATATAGCATAGTCACATTTGTTCCATTGTTTCCAATTAATGCATCCATCCAGTTTACCATGCAAATGAGCTCATGTAAATATGCCATACAACCTCATACCACTGTTACCGAAAGCATTTGCTTGTTAATATAGTTGTGTGGCGTTAAACTGCATTGGACAATGGAAAAGGAGAGGAAAAATGAACTAAAGGAATCAAGAAAGTCGCCCTCACCAGGCGAGGTAAGGACTTGAGGCTCTAAACTAGGCTCATGACTCTTTATGACGGATGTCAACCAACTTTTTTTTCTCTTTTTTGACCTTTTCATTAAACCCAATGTATAGAAATAGTGCAAACTTCTGCCATCAATGTCAGTTGTGGTGCAAAAACACATGACATTTGGAGAGTTGAGGCTAGGATGAGCCGCGTGGAGCCAAAACTCATCTCTCTGACTCTCTCGCCCCCCTCTATTTTCCTCCTTTTCGATTTTTTGTTCGAAAAGTGTTTCTCTATGCCCTAGAATCTTACATGATTACATGGGCAACAACCGAAGTCATCTTTTTTAATGTGCTTCATCAAATCTGTGTGGACCTGTTCGGGGGAGGAATATATAATTGACAGTTACAAAACAACCCATCATTTCAGTTGCCAAATCCTGATGGATGCAATAAAAGAACCTCATCTTCATGTAACCAACCCAGCCCACTTCAAAGCAGTGAAAAGAGTGCATAGAAAATATGCAGATCTTACGCAAGTGTACTCACAAAAATTGTTAAAACAATTACGGAAAGTACTGCATGCACAGGATTTCTATCGCATATGGTGAAGGCCTATAATATGACTTCAGAGGTTTGACACAAAGCAACAAATATCTCTAACTGGACTCAACCTTGGAACATTGAAATGACATGATCAGCACCGCAAAACCTGATAGATCAGCATGATTCCCCCAACATTTACTCCCAAAAAACGGAAACCATTTATTGGCATACCCCTCGTAGTTTGATTTCCAACAGCATGCGAACCATTGGTCAAAGAAAAAGAAGAAAAAAAAATCCTTGCACTTTGCCGGCGGCACCTTGCCTGTGAGGCCTCTGTGACGGTTTGTGAATTATTCATCTAAACATGATTGACCGCGGGATTGAATTACGGGACTGATTGATCAGTGGGCTCGTAAAAAGGAGTTCCAATGACCACGGAAACCTAAGTGTGACTGAAACGACTAGAGGGCGAAGCAGCCTCTGCAGGCCAGGGTGCTCAATCACTGCAGGATTAAAATGCATCACTCTAATGTACAACTTTTTACAATTAAAAACTATTTAACACTGTTTTCTGTACACTGCGAATATAATATATTTTCGGTCAACTGCATCTCACCAATAATTGTATCCTTTAGCTTATAAAAGGCATGCATATACCATACACAGTGGGTTACACTAAAAATGTATCCGTCACTTTACTTAAAAAGGGTCAAATCGCAGCTGCAACTGGCACTTATTTTCACCATGAATCAACTTATAGATGAATGCACAAGGCAACCTCTTTGAGACATCGGCGAAGCTGGAACCTGTTGATTTTTTCAATTTGGCTTGAAAAATGAGCCCAACCATTCGTCTGTTTTCAAAACATTTGCAGATTCATTTCCCAGTGAAAAATTGCACTTCTAACATCCATCCTGTGCCACCAACCACCAGCCACTCTTCCTTTATGCGTCATGAAGTGGTTTATCAGATTGCCAAGCGCAATTGAATGACACGTCACGCGTAGGGTAACAAAATTAAAGTGGCTTTCGTGTTTGTATTGATCATCAAATGTCTCAGCAAACGATCGAAATTAGTCTTACTGTAGTACCACAACGGCTAGTAATGGAATGGACCCTATTAAAAATCAGTCATACAGAAATATCCGTGATCTGCTGCTAGTTTCCAGCGAGACATTTCTTTTTTTCTTTGACTCGGATTTTCAATCTGTGTGTGTCCTCCATCAAAGCAAAACAACAAATCTCTGTATAGCCCTGATTTTTCATTATTACTTGGCCTGCTTTATCCCTCAAGGTCCATGCCCGAGCCTAGCCTTTTGCCTGTTTCTCTTTTCAATCCCCCCGAAGAAGTGGACCTCCCCTTCCTGTGTACTAGAATAATCCCAGATTACACAGAGATACTCAGTGTGTGTATGAGTTTGTGTGTATATGCGCAGCCATCTATGGTACACATCTTCTTTTTTTTGGGTAATGTTTTATATAATCTCATGTCCTGTAATTTCCTTTTTACAACCACTGACCATTATAGCCCCATAAATTGCTGTAAAATTCACAATCCATCTTCCGCAGGACACCAATCAGATCTTGGATTTGCAGTGTGGTCTCCGTCAAAGAGAGAACTTGACTCAAATGTTAATTTCCATTTTTGAGAGAGATTTAAGAGGAAAAGACTGTCTGCCATTGGGGAATTCATGAAAAACGAAAAAAAAAACTTGACTGTAGAAGAATATTCTCGGTTAATTCTGCTCATGTTTTCAACATCATTTATCAGCCTTAAATTCCAAGTATTAAAGACCCAGCTCAGCATCCACTGTGCGGTACGGAGCGCCACGCCGGACATTTATAAATGTCTAAGTGTGTTTTTGCACAGGGTGCAGCAGGACAAGCAATTTGTTTAATAAAAGGTGATGTCTGCATATTGCAGAGTCATTACTGGAAACGTCTTCATTTTGCTGTGTGCTGTAAAGTGTGTGAATTTCAAAGCAAAGCACCAGTCGCTTTACTGAGGAGAAAGATAGAGAAAAAAAATACACATAAACAACAAAGTGGGCCGTAATTACTGCTCAAGCTGGTAGAAGAAAAGAAAAAGTAAATGAACTTGTCCTCATCATAATGTGAATAATGTTTTTTTTTTTGTTTTTTTTTTACAAACGTGCTGCTTCTCTCAGGGGTTGGTTTTATCGGCTGCTGCCTGTGTGGCCTCTGGTTCGAGTGCTCTGTCCCACCGGGTTCATTTAAAGCGTACTATTGAATGTTTTAATGACCACAAAGCTCTGTGGGCAGCGGGGACTGTCGCATGTGCTGCATGGTGAACAATAAAAAGCCAGCCTCACGAGGAGATACAGAGCAATAGCAGGCTTGGGTCAGTCACGTCTAATTGTGTATTTTCTCAAGTCAGTTGGCAACAATCTGCTCTCTCATTGGCATGCCCGATGTACCCCACTGGCTGCCAGCTGTCACTCAGGAAGGAAGAAAGATGGAGGATGGAGGAGAGCAGAGGGGCGAAGGGGAGTGGTGGTGGTGTTGATGTGAGGACACGAGCCCAGAGGCTTTCTTTCTCTCCTGTTTCTCATTTGTCTCTCTGATGATAACAGAGAGAAAGAAAAAAAAATTGGCGGTTGGAAAGAAAGAGAGGGTGACATCAGAGGAAAAGGAGGAAAACAATGCTGGAGGAAGAGAAGGAGATGTGTGACTGTGATATGGAAAAGAAATATGACTAACCGGTTTTCATGTTGATGGAACATTTCATATTCGTGCCAAAAACTCCTTCCTAATGCATTAGTGCGTATATGGTATTTTATGCGCACTTTGTTTGCAGAGGAGTGCAGGTTTACCCACAGCTTGCTGCAGTATTCATTACAGTCCAGCTCAAACCAATTAGGAGTGACTGGGGGAAAATAAGTCTCCATTGAACAAAGACACGCTCTTCATACGAAGAAAAATGCCCATTTGATCATTTTTGGGCTTAGGTTCCTTTTTTTCCTCCCTCTAATTAGGCAGGCAAGGCCCCAGATTAGGCCAGCAAAAAGGAATTAGGTTCCATAATATGAGAAAAATACATATATCTGAATATGAATACGAACGTGATGTGATTTGTGCCATATTTGGCAATATAGGACAGTAAACGAGTACAGTGCAAAGGTTATAGGTTGTAGATTTTTAAATTAAAAAAAAAAATAAAATCCATCAGATTTTTTAGGTTCCATAATATGAGAAAAATACATATATCTGAATATGAATACGAACGTGATGTGATTTGTGCCATATTTGGCAATATAGGACAGTAAACGAGTACAGTGCAAAGGTTATAGGTTGTAGATTTTTAAATTAAAAAAAATAATAAAATCCATCAGATTTTTAGACCTTGACCATTAACACAACTGCCTAAGTATATATATATATATATATATATATATATATATATGTATATTTTTTGGAAAAAAGCTGCACTTCTTCTCACATTAGAAGAATTGGGGCTGCTCTAAGCCCCTAATGGTGCCTCCCGCACTAACAAGACAAAAAAATAATAACCTGAGGACTTGATTTCCCCATGTGACATTGGGACCATCAATCAACCTTCTGTACGGTCACAACTGTGCACAGAGAGAATTTCAGCTTTGTTACTGTAGAAAAACGAAAGCGTCAGCGGCCTGTTTGAGTCGGAAAACCCGGCACATCAGCACATACGGCACATTGGATGTGACATGAGGTTACTTGATATTCTTTTCTCTGCTGCAGCGGATTTGCAGATTAAAAGATCTCTTGAAGCCTTTCATGTTACATAACATGCAGATACAACTTGCTCATATTCCACCTCGTGGGAAATATTCATGTTTAATGCCATTAGCGCGCACACACGAGATGGGCAGGTCTCAGGCGGATTGTGACAATGTGCGCATTTGTGCGCATGTTCCGTCAACAAATGTCAGACTCGCCGCAATTACTAATAAAACCCGCCTAAACATGAATGCCGAGGCTTTCCATTAGACCCTGATTTATGTGAGTTTCGGCATACAAGGGATCAGTAAATCATTAGAAGACACATTCATGGACATCAGCTGGATTTAAACGCTCTCGTGTCTCCAAATGTCAATAGTATTGGGCCTCAGGAAGCCCCCTTCATGTCTCCTTTAGATCCTTGTCATAGTAAAGATTGGCCGCCATTAACCGCAAGCTGCTTTGCATTTTACATTTGAAAGGTGTCGGCCCTTTTAAATGCCCCGGCTTTTCAAATGTAAACCTCTTCAGTGATTTTCAATGTCATTTGTATAAACAATAATTATACAGTAAAGCTCAACTGATTCTATGAGTGAACACAGCAGGAGCAAATCAAATTCCACCAAGAACACTTGTGTTTTAATTCATATCGGAAAAAAAAAACTATTTACATGCGCATGGGTCGACTCCGTCATTGTATGAAAATGATTTTCAAGCTTAATGTGGATTAAAATTCAAAGAAGCAATTGTGCGTGCCTTTGATCCGCAGTCAAATGGTGTTAAAATGCTCCGCAAATATAATTATTTCATATCTAAAATCATCGGATGAAGTCCAATCCACTTCACATACCAGGAAAAAAATATTTTCCAGTTGGAAATTTTGCTTCGGACAAAGGCTAGATTTTTGTGTCTTCCTGCGAAATGATCAACATTATATCTCGCAATTTCAATAGGCAGCGTAACATGAATGAGGAAAATATCAGATGAGAGGAGGGTGTGTTCTTTCTGACCAATCATAAATTAGCTGTGGTGATGTCATCACTATCCTACGTGCACATTTCCTTTTTGAGCCTCACGGGAGAAGCTGCATGAAAAAAAAATAAAAAATATCCTCTCCGTTCATTGTATCGTAGATACAACATTCATTATGACTTGCATAACAAAAGGTAGTGGTCTATCTTTAATTAAATTTGACTATAGTAACAGTAATAATAGGGCATAGTTGCACACACTATTTTGACAACATTTTCAAAAGTAGTTTTTTTTCAGAAATAGATTTACTGCGTCTCTTAAAGCTGTTCACTTGTGTAGTAGACAAATGTGGGTGTCGTGTGAGATGTACAACCACTGAGAATCACAGGAAGTGTTACTATTGCCCGCGGTAAAGCAACCCAGGCTCTTTGGAGACAGACAAATTGTGATTTTATTCCAGCCCAGTACACTCTCACGAGCAGCTTCCAGCTATTGATGTCTGTCGCGGCCTCGATTATTATTTAACGGTTCAGTTACGGGACTCCGGGATGCCACTTTCAAAAAAAAGAAAATAAAGCCACCTCGTGAGCAGCGGCCATTCAGCGGCGACCCCTCGTCCTCACACCGGGTTTTCATCCGCACAGAGCTTTCATCTGTGGACGCGCCGGTCACTCTGCATGCACACCCAAGCTCAAGCAGTCGCGTTACTCAGCACCGAACCGGCGCTCTGTTTTGGAAAGCCCGAGGCATCAGGAGGTTCCGTTTCTGACAAGATGGCAGATCAAGAAAAGTTGTCAAAAAGACATGAATTTATGCAGGAAGTGATGTGTCTTTCGCCTCAAACCCCAGCGAATGGTTGTATTTGCATCACGGCCGATGTAATCAGGGAGAGATATGCACTGCGCGCGCGACACACACACACACACACACACACACACACACACACACACACACACACACACACACACACACACACACACACACACACACACACACACACAC
>JAFBJU010000248.1:132493-312983 GCA_016785305.1 Colistium nudipinnis | reverse complement strand
CACACACACACACACACACACACACACACACACACACACACACACACACACACACACACACACACACACACACACACACACACACACACACAGTTCCTGCCTGGTCTTTCTGGTGCTATCGTGAGATAGTCAAGTCTCTCATCCTCGCACCTGCCTTGGCTTAGAATCACATTTAGACGGCGAGCTCAAATCTCCCTTCCTCTTTTCTCATATTCACAAGAGCTCATGAACGGTTAAGCTCGAGTGTCTATGCGCTGCACCGGCTGTCTTGAGAGGCAGGAGGCCACAAGCTTGGTGGCTCGGGCCCCTCGCATGTTCCCGTCAGGCGTACACCCACCGACCGGCCTGATGAGCTCGAGCGTCCCCTAAACCACGTTTTGATTGGCTATAGGCTGAAACACCTCCACGGAGGCCTTATGTAATTTCTAACAATGCGACGGCGCCCTGCGCCAACATAAACCACGCTCTTAACACGATCCTGGAGAAACTGCTGATCCAATTTACTTCAATCCGACCACTGATAATTGAAATATATTTCATTTTATAGTGAAATTTCACAGTTCATTACCTAATTCATGCCGATAAGAGTTAGGTTTTTTAAGATGGCTGTCAGATAACAAGGCAGGTTGCAGAAATATTGCCATTATTTGTCAGCTTACCAAAGGCACGATAATACGAGTGACCTCCAAAGAAAGTCAGTTACAACACACATGCTGATGGTGGTTATTAGTGATTTGAATAGTTAATCATATTTTGGAATCCCTTTCCATCAATAGCAAGCAATCAGCAGTAATTAAGGAACAATTGGAATGTTTTTTTAAGTCTAATTTTATTTTACATTTTGCATTGGGAGGATTTGGATTTGGGAGCGCATGTGCTTATATTGCCATTCCCGCTCTGCCAAATAAATAGCACTCATAATGCGCCACAGGACCGCAGGAAGTTTACAATAAATGTCCGGATAAATCCTCGAAAGACGACGTTGCCAACTCGTCTCCAATGAAATACACTAATGGCTGCTCAAAGAGTCACACAAAGAAGGTGATGCAATGGCATAATTTCCATGTATATTAAAAGGAATATTTTGTCTTATTATCAAAAAGGAAGGATTCGCAATATGAAAAAGATAGAAAACGGATTGACCTAAGATTGGGCTAAACCGGAGATACAGAAGCACATCCCGTCACAAGCTGGAGCTGACCTGTCGCCCAGCCAGCCGACTATATCACGGATCCAATGAACCTCGGGTTTTGTCAGCAGTAGTTCAACGCACTGTTTACCCTGCAAATGTACAACTAATTAACTCGTGGTCAGGTCCAGAGATAGTCAGCCTGGCTCCGCACAGGCCTGTGGCACCAACACCAAATGCCACTCCGGCTCCTAAAAAGCTCTCCCTTCACCTCCTTTCCTCCTCTTCTCTGTGTTTGGAAAACTGTCACAATACCTGCTCCCATAAAGATCTCGACCATAAATCCATCAGATCCGTAAAAAGAAGCTCCGATTGTGCAAGCCCTGGTATTATGTTCAACCCGTTAAATTGGAGCTATGCGTTACTGGAAGACAAATAGCTCCTTTTCATAGCACGCTGATTTTTTTCAACAATTTGGTGACAAATCACTGGACTTCTTGATGCATGTTGTTTTACAAATGTGGCATTGAAAGCAGCCATGTGGGATTATGCTGTTATTTTAGTAAGTAACAATATGACTCAATAGAGAGTAAAGGTGCTTTCCATCAAAAATGATCTTTTACACATTTACAAAGTCCTTTTTAATCCCCCGTTTCAGTCCACCTCCAGTGTCTTCTGACAGGTTTCCACCTACACCGCAAACGCGGCCAACCATCAATTTCTCAGCTGTAATGGCAACAATGGGCAGCGGGAAGGCTGTCATTCCTATAACGACTGTGCTGGTATGAATGTAATGGCAATGCGGTTATGTTTTATAGACAGGAAGTGCACATACTCCCAGCACAAGCAAGGAGTACTGTAGCTGAGGGCAGTTTGCCTTGGCTGGTACTGAAGCTGCATCATTTTTATCCAATTAATACAAAATAAAAGGTTGTTGTGCATCATAATGTGACATTGCAGGCAGATTGTAGGTGGCAACGTTGCAGATATGGAGCCACCTGATTTCTGTGCACGATTTCTACATGCTGATCTGTGATGTGTTGACAATATTCTGTCAACAATCAGGACAAAAATGATATGCCGACATCCGTCAATGTCATCACACACACACACACACACCCACACATTATCTGTCACCGCTTATCCTTATTGGGGGCAGGGGTCGCCAATCCCGGCTGTCTAGGGGTGCACCCTGGGCAAGTCTATCGCAGGGCTGACGCACAGAGTCAGAAAACCATTCACCCTCCCATTCCCTCCTATGGACAATTTGGAGTCCCCATTAACCTGCCTGTCTTTGGACCCGCCGTGCGCCCCCAAATGTCATGAATGATATCAATATCTTAAATGCCGGTGAGTGATATCGCCTTGCCTGCACTGAAACAAACACGAATGATTTGGTGCTGGCTTATCACCGGCAGCCACAACTCCGGTCGGTGATATGCCACAGGTTGCCAAGAGCGGCTCACTTACAGCGGACAGGTCCTTATTGAAAGTAAGCCCCAAGGTGAAACGCAACAAACGACTCCCTATACATTATGCTGCCCATTACAACGCTACTCACACAATACATGAATCATCCGATGCGATATACTGATTTCTAATGTCTCTCTTCAATGCAATAATGTAATTAGGGAGGCCGCTCGGTGCTCGTAGATCCATCGGTACCTAGCATCCCTGGCTACACTGTGAAGCATTAACAAAACCCACAGGAGTGCCGTCCAACCTCTGACAGGCCGTAGAGAGTATAGTGCTTTCAGAATCCTTCGAGTCGTAACCTGCGGCATCTAAGTACAACAATAACACACAATGCTACACAAAGACCCCCATGCGTGCATGAACACCTTGCGACCTCTGACAACGAGCCTCCTTTGCCTACCAAGGATTATCTTTGTGTTGTTGTTGCTGCTGCATTGTGTTCACGCTGGTCAACCAAACTGCAAATCTGAAGCGCTTGCATCCCTATCGATATATCATTAAGCCATGCAAGTCAATTCCACATGGCTCTGCAGCGTCAGCATCACTGCTACCGTGAAACTAGGATTGTTGGGGTTCTTTGGGGGGGGGGGGGGTAAACTGGATGTGTGCCAAAAAGGTAACTTTGACATAAAACCTAGGGAATGCATCGCTTCTCGGCCTTTTGGCTAAGATCAAGTGTAGTATGGGGGGCTATTTATTTATTTTATGTATGAATTTATGGGACAGGGCAACGTCTTCAGGCCATTGACCACGACTCCCGTCATCAGTGCCATAAGCCTCGGTGCCAGCCACTCGGAGGGAAGTCGTTCCATGACCGTCTCTTCCAACTTTCACAAGATGAACCGCCATCTGTTTGTCTATCGCCCATGTGCCGTGGGCACAGGTTAGACCGAGTTATTGCACCAGGCATGTCTCCAGCCTCTGCAGCTCCGAATTCACCAGTCCATAAATGCTTTGCTTCACCTCTTTTGAGGGCCCTTCTAAGGATTATCATCCTGCCACTCATGCACATGGGATTATTCCGTGGATTAGGTCATGCGCACGCGTTGGTCAGCGTCTCCCAAAAAAGCTGGCATGATCCAACTCCAATGCTTGAAATGTGGGTTGGAGGTTGGCCTGAGCAGTAAACGCACGCACTATTACAAATGATAATACATGCCAAGGTGCTGCAGTGGTATTAGAATTTGACTCACTGTTTACTGATTGCATTATTCCCATTTTTGACCAGATCGGATCAGCAAGGGCACGGTGGATACATAGCTGCTCGTCTGTGAGCGTGACCCTCTGAGCCACAGCACATTTCCATTTTCCATTAAAAATCCTGGCATGCTGTGTTGATTTCAGCTGTTTTACCAATTAAGGACAATGTAATGGGCATACATGGCGGTCGCCACTGGTGCAGGAGTAATATATGCAGTCATTCTGTGTCCAGATAAGTCAATGGCTGGTGGGTTGGGTCTGGGGGTTTATCTAGAACTCACTGGACCAACTTCAGCCTAGAATCTTCACCCCCTCCCCCCTCCCTCCCCCCCCAAAAAAATCAGAACGGTGGACTAACAACATTAATTATGTTTATTAAGAAAAAAATAACAAAAATGCAAAAACTGATGCTTCTCCCCCTGATTGTCACTAAAAAAAAACAGACCTCCACCTGTGCATTTAATACACAGAGCTGTGTTAGATTTCAATTGTAAACTTAGACTATGCTGCTGCATTGCTGTTTTTGATCTTCCACGAGGACCTGCGCCCAATCATTTCCTAATTCCCCGTCTGTCTTTGGTGTCTTCTCCCCTTTGTTTGGATGTGCACAGCGGGCCTTCGAACCACAGTCCACGGCTTATATAACTGAAAACCCCGCATCCTCAATCAAGTGGTTCGGCGTCAGCGTTACAGTCGATTGTTGTATTGTGTATTCACAGATACAGAGCCGATTGTTTCTTGAGCCGTGCCACCAAACAGAGGACAGCAATAACAATAATAAATAATACAATTCATTGACATATACTTGGTGGGCGAGAAAACGATAAGCGATGAGTTTTGTTTTTTTTTTTGTTTTTTTTTTCCTCGTGCCTGATCGGGTGGTGAAAATCATGTTGGCAGCCCGTGCATATCAATCAAGGCTCACCTACCTCTCTCTCTCTCGCTCTGTCTCTCCCGGCTGTGTTTGAGGCAAAGTCCCCCAGATTTGGTCGCCCCTGGTCGGGTACGTCTCCTCCACCACACGTCCTCCTCCACCACCACCAGGTGTGACCACGATCTCGCCTCGTTGTATTCCCATATGTTGTCGCCGGCGCAATTACGATCGCTCCGGTGGGGGAGTGAATGGATAGCCTGTGTGATCATGTGCTGCCAGCTCCTCTCTCTCTCTCTCTCTCTCTCTCTCTCTCCCTGTGTATGTGCGCGCGTGTGTCTGTGCGCGCGTTTGTGTGCGTGTGCGTGTGTGACTGCTCCCTCCGCCCGATTATCTCCCCGCTGCGGCACTGCCTACATGGCAATACGGAGGACTAAAAACGTGCGCGACTCGCCGGAGAACTTGTGCACCTTATTATGGTAATTAGTCGCCGGACCGGTCCGCGGCTGCTCATCCGTGCAAAAATAAAAATGACAAAAAAATAAAAATAAAATAAAATGTGCAAGGCTCTCAGCTACATCCGCTGTTTGGACGGAATAAATTGCCCCCCGAGAAGCCGGGTGTTTTTCTTTTGTGAAAGAGAGAGAGAGAGAGAGAGAGAGAGAGAGAGAGAGAGGGGAACAAAATCTTCAATCTGCCAGTTGGGGCTGGAGGAGCAGAGGAGAGAGAAAGACTGAGGCGTAGAAGATGGGGGGGGGGGCGAGAGATTAGAAAAGGGAGGAGGAGGAGGAGGTGGTGGTGGTGGAGGCTGGCTGGGACGCATTTGTGAGAGCCCTTCCTCTCTATGTCCTTTGGATCACAGTGAGCTGCAAGGTGCATATTTCCCAAATGTCTCTCTATTTCACTCATCTCCTCCTGCTCTTAAGTTCTGTTTGTGAAGTTGTGTAACTGGACCATTCAAATCACCCACCTATCTATCTATCTATCTTTTGAATATTTTGATTACCCACGAATGTTCAGCCCCTCAGTCAAACCTGTGTTTGTTTGTTTTAATTACAGCGCGGCACAGCTCACACGCCGCGTTGGCTCGGTCACAATTCTATCCCACTGTTGTTAGGGTGTCTTTAAAGCGGCCCTCGAAATTGTTTGGACATCTGGTACAGTCCCCAGAGTGGTGTGGGAGCGACGAAGTGCTGTGAATCCCACCGGTGGGGCTGACATGAGATCAGCTGCTTACATTTCAGTTGCGCATCAAAAGCCAATTCTTATGAGCCCCAGAGATTTTTACACCCCTCGAATGTGTTTCCATGCAAAGTGGGATTTGTGATTGTTCTTTTTGGCAAAAGCAACAATTTATGAACACGAGAGAAAAAGAACAGTGGCTAAGACAAATACAATGCAGAGCGTCGTCATCTAACATGAATGATTGAGCGGGACCTTGACTAACGAGGCTACTTGTGGGCTTTTTTGAGCCACCCGGCTCCGCTGTGATATCGATGGGATTTGTGCAATTTCGAAATTTTTGCCAGTGTTTCTCCAAGAAATAAAAACGGTGTCACCTGAGAGTGTCATACTGAGGCCAACATGATAAGTGTTGAGATGAACGTGTGCCCAACCTTGTGCGACTAGAAGCATACCACAACACCGCCATTGCGTGCAAGTGGACAATCGTCAAAAGCCGACACTGCTGGACCCTCGCTGCAGACATTTCAAAGGGCCGGGCGGGCCCACTGTTGGTGAGGTGAGCTCTGTGTAATTCACCTCTCATTTATTTGGCTGCTCGGCCTGCAAATTGAAACAGTGATTGAACTACTACACTGGTCGTGTTGTTCTGGCTAATGTCAACAACCTTGTTTGAGTGCATGACTCACCGTCAGCCCAGGTTGGTGTGAGGATACAGCAGCGTGCACATTCACGAAATGTGTTCTTTAGATTTGCCTGGATCTTATAGCAGAGGCCAACGGTGATGTGTGCTGATGACACTGCGGTCTTTGAACGCATCGGCCTCTCGCTAAGAAACCTGTCGAGACCCTTTTGCGACGAAGTGGCTCTCGGGCCGTCCCGCGGCGCACTGTAACGGCTCAATGTGATTCGCCATTGGCACGGTCGTACTGCTATTAGATCCCAGAATGAGTGAGAGCTTCAGAGTTGCACGATGCTGAACGTATTTTTACTTCCGATTCAGGTATAAAGGCTTTAAATCTGTGAATGGAATCAGCAAAGCCTCTCTAAAATAGCGACTTGTGAGCAAACATCTGCGGTTTGTCGAGTTAGTTTGCTGTATTTTTTGCCCTCAGTCATTAACATTGAGATTATGGTGTTCAAAGTCATCCCCCCCCGATCTGCAGGAGTGCCCAGCCAGCATATAGAACGCAGCGATGGAGTGAATCTAATATCTGACACTTTGTTCATCTTCTCCGTCTCCCACAGCCACCGCTCTCCATCTATGCTGCATTACTTTCCTTATCCTCCCTCTCCATAGTGTCTCAGTGGGAGTGGGAGTGTAATTATGCAGTCAGCCGGTGTTTACAGACGCAAAAGCGCCTTAATTTATTCCAACAGTTAGCAGTAATTCCCCCACTTTAATTTATAGCTCCTCCACGCAGTGGGAAAACCAGAAGAAGCAGATAGTGAGCACGAGGGGTGTGGGGGAGGGGTGTGGGGTGTGGGGGGGGTCAGGAGGGAGCATATGGACTTTATATTACAGTACACGGCGGAGTGCAACTTCTACAAGACGTACGCACATGAAAAAGCCATCATCATTGGTTTTACCGCGCACTGCCGTGGTTTCTCTTCCAGTAAGTGTTGGGGTTTAAGCTTGCTCTATAATGGATGAAAAAGAAACAAGAAAAAGATGTTCATGGTAAAAAAAATAAATCAAATAAAAAAACGTTGGCAGTGTTATTCATGCCAGGTCAGGCTGTAAAACCACGTCGAGCAGAGGAGGGACGATGAAGGTAAAGTGTCCTTTGATCAACTCCATCATGATCAATAATTCAGCCATGCCAGTGTGTAACCGTTCTCCGTCTTGTAAACAGGTCTCGAGGTGAGGAGATTGACCACAAACAATGACATTTTTCTTCCAAAAGGGCCTTTTCTCTCCTGTTCTCTTAACCGAGGCTGTACGCCTTCTGAAGCCGTGGAGACTGGTGAGAAAAATGGCATTGATCACGTTCATGCCACTGCCTCACAACAGCTTCTACAGTGGTTCTTATTGACTTTCTGAAAGCCACGTGAGGTAAGTACAAAATCTTAATGACTGACCTGCAGCAGCTGGCATGGAAACAACACGCCTCTGCACCCCAAGGCCTGTAAGTGCAGTATTGATGCAGCTGTTGACAGCTATTTTTGAAGCAGGAGCAAGTCGGGATGGAAAAGAAAGCTGGGATCAAGTTTTGCCCGGAGGGTCATCTCTGAAATTTAAGAGGAACCGTACAGAAAATGTAATCTTCAGTCCGATTTTGACATTGACAGAGACATTAAATGCCGTACCATCATCCTGGACTGTGTCCAAACCGCCCTGTTCCTATTTTACCATCATCACGCTGGGAACAAATCCTGATACATGTAAAGGCTTTGCCAAACTGGACCATCCCGACACACACACACACGCGCACACACACACACACGCACACACACACACACACAGTTCCCATACAAAGCAAATAGCGTTTAGTGTAATGCTGTGAGCTTAAACTCCAGGACAGCCGAACTTACAACAAAGCATTAATAGGACCATTAGTAGGAGTGCAAGAGTCAAAGCCAGAGGGCCCTGACAAATAATATAACGGAACTTCTAGTGTGTCTAGACTGGTCATTTATAACAGGGAAACACTAATTAAAGAAACTAGGGAATTTGAGGTAAAGAGGGAGAAAGAAGATAAATTATGGAAAGCAGGGTCGGGCGGGGGGGCGGATGTGCAGGTCACAGGAGAGAGGACTGAGGTGGAGAAGAGGACATGTACTGTAGGTATTAAATTTTAGGTGAAAACGGAAACGCAGATGAAGAGTGTGAAGCTGACGCCACTAATGAGTAGTTGGTGTGACACTGGGTGGAGCCACAATTCTGTTTCCACAGGGGGAAAGGAGCAAACCACAGAGCACACACACACGCCGGAGCCTGCATCCAAATAATCAAGTGATCTTCAGCAAATATGCTCCATCTGCCACGGGTCACAGCGAAACCACTCCTGAACTTGGCGAAGAGACAGCGCGTCTGGAAAGTTTCCTGCGTGTTTACGGGAAGGACTAAATGCCATCACTGGGTTGCTGCGGTGAGCCAGTAGTCAACACACGCCATGAAACTGTGACCTGGTTTGAGTTCCGACTGTGAACCTGTCAAATGTCATCTTCCTCTTAAAGAGACCAGCCAGAGAGGCATACGTTGGTTGTTCACATTTAACAAGCCATCGATCCAACGGGCTTTCCAAAAAGAGTCCTTGATGAGATCATGAAAAGTGACATTTCATAACACCGGAGCCAGGAACATGGCAAATATCTCACGATAGACACATGCACGTATGAAATGAGAAAATAACGAGGAAAGATCCACAGATGCTGAAATGACTGCCCCGCCTTAAGCCTGGCATTTGAAACAAACTTCCTTTTCTTCTTACCTCTGCTGCAACCAGTTACTTTTATACAGCCACGTAAATATACTGCATGTCTCTGTTATTATTAAACCAGCCCACAGCCTGTGTCATGACACAACCCCTTTAAGACCTCACAAACATTTTATGCAACATGACTAATGTCATCAAAATACTTCCACCCATTTGGATGAGTAATTATGTAACTAAAGTGTCAAATGACTTGGAAAAGGAAAATCTGACGGAAAAACAGACTGAGCGATCGCTTCCGCATTTCAGGGCAGAGAGGATTCAGTTCCAAAACTTTGTTCGTCTGATGAAGGAGTACACGTCCGAAAGCCGGCGCCTCCGGATTATTATGTGACTACTGAATGGCGACGTTGGGCATATTTATTTTAGAGAGGTCCAAAAAAATACTCCGGCGGTGGAGCCAGTCTCGGTCTCGTGGCCGGTTGTGATGAAATTTTTTTTTTTTTTTTAGGATGCTGTGTGCCTTAGACAAACCTAGGAATTGAATTAAAGAACAAGCATAAATCATTACAGTGCATTTCCACTGGAACCCTGAAGACCCAGTGTGCAGAAAGTAGCTCATAAAGCACAATCAAAGAATAATGTGGGGATAATAAATCTAACGTACGGTCTGCGAAACTTGCAGCAGGGGTCTGTGCCACAGCCAGTTTGACTATAAATGGCTCAAAGCTCTCTTCATCTTAAACACATTTACATATTTAGAATTGCAACAGTATAAAGATTAAAGAACTGAAGTTGCAATTTCCCTACCTGTCAAATCATCCAACTTTGGAGAGGGAGATAAAAGTGAGGAAAGCATGTGACGTTCAAAGGACTCCTAATAACTGCTGGAAAATTCCTATTCGTGTGAAAGTAAATAGGTTTTTCGGAAAAAAAAAATCCAAAACAATTTCAGCTTTCCAACCATACCACCTTTCTGTGGTGCCTCAGACTATGAACACAAGCGCATCCCTCAGTCTCTGTCATCGACACAGATGTTTCATTGTCCCTGGAAGCCATTCGACCAGCTCCATTTTTTCTTGAGCCACATAAAATGCGCAATAAACGGGTAAACCATGTCAATCAGCAATAACGCTGGAGGAAAAAGAAAAAAAAGGGAGGGTGGGCCTAAGTGAGATGGTTTGTTGATTGCATGAGCAGATTGCATGAGCAGAAGAGGGTGATATTAGGCCCACCCTCTTCTGCTCATGCAATCAACAAACCATCTCACCGCACTGCAAAGGGTAGTGATCCATTACAGCGTGAGAAAAAAAAAAAAAAAGCCATTTTGACTAGATGAACGGAGTCGGAGCACTCGACTAAACCCGAAGCAGCTGTCAAATTCAACTCCAGTGACATGCACTGCAAACGAATACATCCTAACTGCTCGCTATATTTTGCCCGTCCTCGTGGGTAATTTCATTATATTTATGAAAGCCGTGTCGGTCTCGTCGATTATGTGCGTCCCTGTTTCCCCTACTTCACTCAATACTCCTAGGATCCCCCCTCGCTGCCCGTGTTGGGATTTGGGTTACGACGGACTCCAGACTGCATTGGGAGCCACTTATTTTTCCACAGAGGGCCCTGGGGACCCCCCTACACCCTTTTCCCAGAAATCACCAGGCCGGAACCAAATATTCACAGAACCATACACCCTCAGGTCCACGTCAGTGCCATCATTTGCGCCCTGCGGAGGCAGATGTGAGGTTGGCACGGAGCAGGTGGACACAGCGGGGACCGGCGTGTTAAGAGAGGAAACGAAAAGAAGGGTGAGAGGGAAAAACCCTGGGTTGAGTTGTATGGGCATGGCATCACAACATGTTGGAGAGTCAGGAAAATTCTAGCAAACAACCATCACCGCACATTGATCCACTAACAAGCAAAGTCCAAGGCCATCCAAGGCCTATAGCTTTGGGATGATATGGTATCATCATTTATTTAACCAAAATTTATGAAATTTGAAGAAACCAGAAATCTATATTTGCCAGCACTGTCCTCAGGGAATAGAGGGCATCCGCCCCACAACCACCGGAGACTCTCTAAATCACTATCAGAGATACCACATCGATGATAACCAATTAATGATCTCATTTTCCACACGGCTGGGCGGACTTTACTGTGTCCCGTAGCAGACGGGACAGAAATACTGGGGGCAGGGAAGGGTGAAAAATCACCACAGACGCATATTGTTGGGGGAGCGTGGGGGAGTACTACCAGCGACTTCTCCATCCTCACATATCCACCAGTCCTTCCCTCACGTGGGAAGCGTATTGTGTCAAGGATTTATATGAATCGCATATCGCGTATCTCTGCAAATGCAAATATTACCTTTTATTGGGAAAAACAGACAAACATTCATTGGATTATGTGGTTTTAAAGGGACATTTTGATTCCATTGTGTGTTTCGCTCCAGAGTTGTGGGTGTCTTAACTCACAACTATAAAGGCAGTGCTTCTGGTTTACAAGTATTTATACATTTCATACTCCATGCCTCCGACAGGAGATAATCACATTTGACCATTTATCTACTTCCTTGAATTGATTCGGGTCAGATAGAAATGTACAGCAATCATACCAAAGATTACATAGGAACAGTGAGAGCACTTTTGTCTGATTTCAATTTTGTAATTTTCAGAGCGGAATAAATTGAGCTGTAGGACTGTGGAGTAAGTCACGACCATCAGATTAGTAATGTGCCGCTGGTATCTCTTTCACCTCTAACCCACCCTTTGGCCTTTAGACTTGAATGCAAAATAAGAGGAGATTGTTGGCCTCAGAAATCGTAAACAAATCTATGCATCTGGTAAATGGTTGGCACTAACTGAAGAGGAGATAACAAATAGAAAGATATTTCTTGCATAGCGGGAGCTTATCTGTAAATTAACAGCGGAAATGAGTAGGGGGTTGGCCCCTTTAAAACCACTGCATTTGTAGAAACAGTTTGAGTGGCAGCCCTCCCTCCGCCTGCAAGAGCCACGGGGAAAAAAAATAAAATGAGGCCAGCTATCGATCCAGTGATCTTCTCTGCATCTGGAGAGTCATGAGTGCAATGCACTCCTTTATTTCGACTAACCTACATAAAACAGTTTTATGGCAGAAGGAGGCAGAAAAGCCCCAGAGTCTGCAAGGAGGTCGGGGCTGCGTCCAGCTCCCTGGTGCAGTAAATGGCTGCGTGCCAAACCTGCGAGAACGGCTCTGGATGCTGATGCTGCTGCCCGTGCAACATCTGGCCGAACTGCGGGATCGAAAAAGGTCACCCGGGACCGATGTCACCCCTTCATATACGAGTATACGGCAATTGACCGAAAGTTGAAATCAATTTTCTGAGTGGACCATTTCGACTAAGTCCAACACCAAGTTGGCCATAATAATGATAATAAACATTTGCAACTACTTAAAAATGGGAACGGTATAATGTGCGATGAGAGAAAAGCCGGGCTCTGTGGTTTTTAGCGGGCATTTGTGAAAACATAATCAAATGGCACTTTCCTCAAGACCAAAACGCATTTGGTCTCTAAAAGTATTTGAATATTTCCAGGAGCAGGAGCGTGTGCATAGGACTCATTCAACAGCAACTACCGTGCCTACGCCGATCATTATTAAACAACATACCACGCAGTGCAACAGTGTGTCTCAGTGGTGTATTTCTGGACAACAATAAAGCGGAACAGAATGGGAATAAATTGAATAAATCAGGCGTTGGCTACACAGGCAATAATTGGTGGTTTATTGTTGACTTTGATATTGACCATTTAAAAAATGATAACACCAGGTACCTCATAAGTGATAAGACAGGATTTCTAAATTCATTTAAGAACGCAGGAAGAGGAACTAAATTAATAATCGAGCCACCACAACAAAGCTTTACGGCCCTTCCGCCCTCCCCAACTCCTTCTGCATTCAGCACATGGAGCATCTCCGCGGCGCTTTTCCACGCTTTTTACGCGCCTGCTATAGGGCAGGAATGCATTTCGTGTCTCCCGCAGCAGCTTGTGCCAGTGGCGGCACATATGTGGCCCCGTGAATGCATTACCGCTGCGAGGCTGTGAGTGATAGCTGTGGGTGCCGTGATAGCGGGCGCGCACGCGTGCGCCTCAGCCGAGGGCCATTTGGAGATTGTTAATGAGAGCGACGCACGCTCCACAATAGGCCTGATTGTGTTTCCTCTGAAACGGCGGCCACTGTGTGTGTGTGTATGTGTGTGTGGTGCTCCGCTACATGTTGGTCTTGTGTCTGCCTGTAAATGCACTCATGCATTACAAGGGCTTGACCCAGATCACGAATAGATGTAATAATGCATGACAGGTTGTCCTTTTGAAAGCCCTGTGTCCTAAAAGGCAGAAGTGGCCATTTGCAGCCCCCCCATGTCTGATACCGGGATGGTAGAGGAGAGGGTCTGCTGTGAACTCACGTTACGGTCATTTTAATCTATAACCTCAAACAAATCCACACTATGTGAGAGCGTGACATGTCAGAAACTTGACTTGAAGCTACTCTATATGATAATAACTTGGAGTAAAGTGTTTCAACTGCGTTTCTCATGGCTTGACCTTTTCACAAAATGTTGCTTAATACACATTGTCCTTAAAATTGGAATAAGTAAACGTATGTTGAACACAATTCATCTGCTAATTGTTGTTATTTTTAAAAGCAGAGTTTAGGGGGGGTCACATGGGAAGAAGTTCTGTTATATTGAGCACTCGCACCAAAGTGCAATATGTGTGGCCCTGACTGTGGACATGTCGACGCAACACTGACAAAGAGCTGAGCCAAATTGTCATTCCACTCCTTCCCCAAGAAGCTCTAAAAATACTTCTGCTATGCGCTCACATGCCAGGACGTCAACTTCAGCGCGGTTTCCATGGCTTCTCTGAGTAAATTCTGATTACATTTATTCATTATAAATGGGGACGTGTGAGCACGACATTAAAGATGCACACAAACAGCTCATCCCGGAGACTTTAAAGGCGCCCCTCACCAACAAACAAAGATAGTGCATTATTCAGACGGTCTCGTGTTGCGAGACTGTACCACAAATTCCTCTGCACCGAGTTAATGAGGCTGAATTTATCCTCTGAGCGGTGTCATCTGAAGGACGCCCGCTCCACGTATAGAGAGGGTGGTGGAGGACACTTCATCCTGGTCGAACATTTACATTTTGCAGCTCACGCCAGTCCGAGTGACCCGAGCGCGCGGTAATCCAGCGGACTGACTCTGCGGCGGGTGATCTTTAGTCAACGGGATTTTTACTCGTGCTCGCTTTGTGCTATTATTAATGTGGCCACCGGCGACAGGCGGGCCCGCAGGGGCAGCTCAAACCGGAGGACGGACTGCTCCCCATCTCCCAAAGAGGTATAGAGAGCATGCCAAGCGGAGGAAAACATTCCGCTAAAGCATTCTTCTTCCTTCAAATTCCTCTTTGCCAAATGCTGACTGACAAAACCACAGCTGCTCTATCGCAGCTTTCAAAGAGGTGCTGTGTCTGACGACGTTGTAAGGATGGGGCGATGCACTTGCCCAAATGAAGGAGGCCGACATGTTTAGCTGCACTCGGTGCGTGTAAACATGCTCGCTGAATTTATGTATGACGTGTCCAGGGTTCTGGTTGGAATCTATAGTGCGGGCTGGTTAGTATTCAACGCTCTCCTTGATTCAGTCTGTTAACGCTTCTGGCTTTCTCCTCGAGCGTTTAACCTTGTCAGAGATAGGCTGGGATCCATTAAGACTTCCTGAAAGGGTTGAGCATTACGGGCTCATTTAGAGTGACTTCCATTTTTAATAAACTGCTCACGGCCCTGCAGATCTGATACCGGGGCGGTGCACTTAACAATGCCAGGGAGATAGATAGGCCTCATAATTTATACGACACAGAAAGCTTAAGAAATCATACCCGTGCAACATCCATGATTTCCCCCTCTTTCATTTTGCTCCTTCCTGCTCTTTGTGGAAGCTCTTTTCACGCCCTGTGCTCTTTCAGCGAGGTAGGACGCTGCCTCGGCGTTTTTTTCAGGTTTGCCCTGCCGATGCTCCGGTGCCATTTTCTTTATATGCTGTAATAATGTTTACCTTTTTTTAATGGACCTGGATTATTTGTTTGTACATGGCACCGCAGCTGCCAACTGAATCTATAACAGTCTGAACAGCCTTATTAAAGTGGCTCACTGGCAGGGAAACCGGCTTGTGGATATTAACGCCGGTGATTTTACATTTTTTACAACGCGCCCAAGATTAGAGTGGTATTTGTATCACTACACAATCATGCCTGGAGATGGACGTGCGTGGAAAAGCAATGATGGTATCTCAGCTGAAGCAGAAATGATGAGAGGAGAAAAAAGCGAGCAGGGTTAACAGAGGGTGAGAGGGGTGAGGGTTGCCAGAGGGGCGGGTGAGGTTAATGGAACCGGAGGAGTAAGAAGTGTAGGAACGGCTGTTCAAATCCTATATGAATTGAAAATGCCTTTTTAGCTGTTGAATCAATACACAGTTTCTCTGTCCTGAGAACCTGTTGGTTGATGGTGATTAGGAACAGAAAGTAAACGCCTTTCTATCTACCTTTCTTTCTTTCATTCTTTCCGTCCAACATGCCTTAGAAAGCCCTATCATATTCACAAGGCAGAGTTTTTTTTTATTATTCCTTCAAAACATGTCATATCTACTGCTCTCTCACAGCTAATCTTTGCAAAATAGAAATATGCTGCTGGAGAAATATCCTTCAGGTTGACCTGTCTGATAAAGCGAAAGTGCCTCTGTGTGCAACACGCGAGTCCATTTTGCGAGACCTATTCATCGATGTCAGTGTTACTATAATAAAGTTGCTTGTGTAAATGTCACTGAGTCAAAGCAGGACAACAGTACCAGGGAGGAAGTAGACTTGAATGGAGGAGGGCTGAAAAATGATGCTTTGGGTCAAAAGTGGACTGTACTGGTTCGTCATAATGGTAATATTAATACTATCAAAGGCAGATGGATTCACTCATCAGCAGTAATTTACTTACCGCTGTTAATTTACAAATTGCCAGGTGAAAACCTCTTAACAGTTTTTTTTTATTATTTTATTATGTTCAATTAAAGGAAGCTGTGGGCTACGAAAATTAGGTTAATGAGACCTCTTCAAACCAATCACACTAAGTCAAACAAAGTTATGCAGGTCATCTACTTAAAGTCTCCATTCTGCGATATTGGAGATCCTTTTGGAGACAATAGTGAGAGTAAACAGGGCCTTCAGTGGAATCTTTAGTTGTTCAGACATTCCTTTAAAATAGGAAAAGGTCTCCTGTGAAATATCAGACATTTTTAAAAAAAATGGGTGCAAAAGGCTGGTATTTTAATGAATAGTCTACTTCGCCGTATGTTAAATAACGCACAGAACAGTGCGTCACATACTTGGTCACCAAGCAGAAATGTTGCCCATGAACATCCGAGCAGAATCCAAGCTGTCACATACCCCAAGTTACTAATGTTTGTGCTTCACAGCTACAAGACAAAGAGAGCAAACACAATATGGCGTCGATTCATCAAGTCTTACCACTCATTTGTTGAGCGCAGTGCAGCGTTACAATAAGTGAAGGCGTTGAGAAGCATCCCAATCCTTATCTGTCCCATGAGAGCGGCTCCCAGGGAGGCACCTTTGAACATTAAACACAATAAGTTGGCACCGGCTCTTTCTCCTGACCAGGTGCTCCTGTTGGTGGTCTGATTGCACATCATCAGGGTGGAGCTACACAGAAGAAAGGGGTGGGGTCAAGGCGGACACACACACTGGTGTAACAAGCTGTGGAGCGAGTGTGTGTGTGTGTGTGTGTGTGTGTGAGTGTGCGTGTGTGTGTGTGTGTTTGTGTGCATTTGTGTGTTTGTGAATGTGGGTGTGCATGTGTGTGTGTGTGTGTGTGTGTGTGCGTTTGCGTGTGTGTGTGCGTGTGTGTGTGTGTGTGTGTTTGTGTTTGTGTGCATGTTTGTGTGTGTGTGTGTGTTTGTGCTTGTGTTTGTGTGTGTTTGTGTGTGTGCGTGTGTGTGTGTGTGTTTGTGTGTGTTTGTGTTTGTGTGTGTGTGCGTGTTTGTGCTTGTGTTTGTGTGTGTTTGTGTGTGTGTGTGTGTGTGTTTGTGTTTGTGTTTGTGTGTGTTTGTGCTTGTGTTTGTGTGTGTTTGTGTGTGTGCGTGTGTGTGCGTGTTTGTGTGTGTGTGTGTGCGTGTGTGCCGGTGTGTGGGTGTGTTTGTGTTTGTGTGTGCTGCGGACCCAGGGAGGCGCATTCTGTTCTTGGGTCACATCCAAGCAGTATGGGTCGTGTGTGTGTTTGTGTGTGTGCGTGTGTGTGTTTGTGTTTGTGTGCATGTTTGTGTGTGTGTGTGTGTCTGTGCTTGTGTTTGTGTGTGTTTGTGTGTGTGCGTGTGTGTGTGTGTGTTTGTGTTTGTGTGTGTGTGCGTGTTTGTGCTTGTGTTTGTGTGTGTTTGTGTGTGTGTGTGTGTGTGTTTGTGTTTGTGTTTGTGTGTGTTTGTGCTTGTGTTTGTGTGTGTTTGTGCTTGTGTTTGTGTGTGTGCGTGTTTGTGTGTGTGTGTGTGCGTGTGTGCGTGTGTGTGGGTGTGTTTGTGTTTGTGTGTGCTGCGGACCCAGGGAGGCGCATTCTGTTCTTGGGTCACATCCAAGCAGTATGGGTCGTAATTGATGATACCGAGCGAGGGTTCCTTCCAGATCTGTCTCTGTCATGCTCGATATATCACATTTATTCTGTGCAAATCAATCGGCCAAGAATTGATTTGATTAATGACCCAGTGACACGTTATATTCACGTTATCCATCGTTTCTGGATGGCTCATTGTGGCTCTAGTGGCTGTCCGTGCCAGGGCCCCTACTGACCCCCAGTGGTGCAGAGTTTATGGTGCAGCACTCAGGACCATGGACAGCGTCAGAGTTCATGAAACTCATCAGTGAACCAGCAGAGCACTCCAGGCCCTGGGCGGGCAGTGCTGTGAGTGACATACGGGTCTATATAACCACGAGCCACATATTTTAATAGTCTGTTAAATATTTCATCAAGCACTCTCATCAGTTAAAACACATTAGCGTGGAGTTTTCAACGTGACTCTCACCCTGGACACCTGTACTAAAGCACCGCTCTCCTACACTTAAGCTTTGAAACTGCAAGTTCAAGCAAGGGGCAAGCAAACAGATATAAAAACTGTTTACGAGTCACATCATCAAAGTACTATTTATTTATTTAATTTAACTTAATTTTATTTTTGCTTGTTGTTAATGGAATGCTTATAGACGTTTTAAGGGGCTATCTGTGGAGAGGTAACTATTCTTAAGATAATATTTGAATTCCCCCTTCTTATACCTATTTAATCCCTCACTAAATCTAAATATAGTCTGAGTATACCAAACCAGCAATTTGTTGGATTTCTTAGTTTTTTCCATGTGAATGGGAGATGCTCATGGGTAAACATTTGCTCCTTTCCTGCCCTTCACAAAGTGCTGCTGTTTGGAAGCGATGCGGTGCCAGTGGCGGCGGCCTTTGCTGCAACACACACAGTCTGTAGAATATGTGAAGCGAAGAGGGTTTGATTAGCCCAGAGGCTCAGCGGGGATTCAACTGCAGCCAGCGATCAATAAATAGCCTCGCAAAGCATGCCAATCAGTTTCATAGGTTTCTCCTTGCTTTTGTGTTATCGCGTGCATCATCACCGCCGCCACTATAGCACTACCTATTGTTGCCCTAATGGTGGAATGTAAGGTTCCGTCAATACGCCACTTTGGCCTAGACTGGAACGTAACAGCAGCCTTCAATGGTTTTTCTACAAAATTGTCTGCAGACATTTCATAGTGCCCTGAGGGTGAATCCCAATTACTGGATACAGATGGATTGGCACAATTGTTTGTTCAGACATTCACGGTTCCCTCAGGATGTGTCCTAATGACTTTGCTGATCCCTGAGTTTTCTCCCTGCACAGTTTGTGGGTAAATGTCTCAACAACTATCGAATGGATAAATGAAATGTACTCTGTGCTTTTAGGTCCCTCACAGTAGGGACTTTGAATGAATCGGGTGATCCCCTTACATTTCATCTCGGCCAACACTTTTAGGACACTATGACCTCCGTGGCACTACTGTAACTACAAGCTAAAAGTAAAAGCTGATAACTTTAGCCGAAAAAACGTTGAGAAACATTTACTTTTGCATTGTGGATACACATTCACTTCAGACTTAAAGTGAGGGTGTAATTTAGTGTAATTTAGAGTCTTTCATCATTTGAGGGATAGCGTGTCCTTTTCTGTCCTGCCCTGTGTGGGCGGTGTCCTGTTCCTTGTCGCCTGTGCTGATTTATGTCTCAAACATTTGTGCAAGCTGATGGTGCTGATGGGGAAATGTAACACGAACTGGCCTGAATTAAGTGGCATACACCTGTGTCATGTAACACCTCTATTTAGACCACATTAGCACAGCAATCACGTCATGCAGATTTACGCATTTCAGAAACAGCATAACATTGATTTTTTTATCCAGCACACACATTAATATCTTTCACCTTCGCAACGAGATGACCCCGGGAGTACCTGACACAAGGCAAGATACAGGGATAAAGATAACACGAGACACTAAGGACACAGGACAGCACACAGAAGCCACCTAATGGTACAGTAAACTCATTACACAGTATGGGATGCTGTAGCCCCCTGCTAACAATAGACAGGCTGACTTAGAAATAGAGTAGAAGGGTAATTAGGCTGTGTGTGTGCGAGTGTGTGTGTGTGCGTGTGTATGTGTGCTTCGCAACGAGATGACCCCGGGAGTACCTGACACAAGGCAAGATACAGGGATAAAGATAACAGGAGACACTAAGGAC
Organism: Colistium nudipinnis; assembly: GCA_016785305.1. Taxonomy (NCBI): domain Eukaryota; kingdom Metazoa; phylum Chordata; class Actinopteri; order Pleuronectiformes; family Rhombosoleidae; genus Colistium; species Colistium nudipinnis. Next base: position 292,871 of record JAFBJU010000248.1, on the reverse strand, counting down.
ACAGGACAGCACACAGAAGCCACCTAATGGTACAGTAAACTCATTACACAGTATGGGATGCTGTAGCCCCCTGCTAACAATAGACAGGCTGACTTAGAAATAGAGTAGAAGGGTAATTAGGCTGTGTGTGCGCGAGTGTGTGTGTGTGCGTGCGTGTGTGTGTGTGTGTGTGTGTGTGTGTGTGTGTGTGTGTGTGTGTGTGTGTGTGTGTGTGCGCGCGTGTGTGCGTGTGTGCGTGTGCGTGTGTGCGTGTGTGTGTAAGAAAGAAAAATATGAACTTTACTTTATTATGCAAGGCCAGCTAGAAGAACATCTCTGGAATAATGACATGTAAAGGGAAAAATATACAATACAAATAACACATTTTCAACACCATCAAGAGTTAACTGCAACATATAGAACAGCAATCGGAGGAACCATTAGTGAGACAAACATTTAGCATTGTAAATCACCATGGCAGCTCAGTGGAAACGCCCTGTCTGTTGTCTGCAGGGTCATGCATGTCTGCGTCACCTGCTACACAATTGTAATCAATTTAATCAGGCACACATTGTTAAAAGAACATTTGAGATTGTTTTTTTTAAATAAATACTTGAGTTTATAAATGGTAATGGATTCACAGACATATTACCCAAACATGCTTCTTTAATTAATGTCGACATTAAAGCATCAGTGAATTTTAAATGAAAGAATATAAATATATAAATAATCCATTTAAAATAAATAACCAGGACTATTCTCTCTGAAAAAGGTAAATGTTTGCAATGACTTCTGTTACATTCAGGAAGGCTTGTCAAGCTTGCTGCATAATTCAGTGTGCTAGCATTTTTAGTACGATCTCTCACCACCTGTAGTCAGAGCTGGCAGTGTTCACACTAATGAGAACTCCTAGTCACAAGCCACTTTGGTTACGGCACTCAAAAGACAAAACACACATTCTATTTAAAAGTATTGTTTATTTTACACCAACCAAAAAAAAATATTGGTGCAAAAGATAAATTCCCAGTTACAACATCAGTGACAGTGCATCTCAGTAAAATAGTAATCCTCGCCCAAAAGAAAGAAAAATACATTTTACTACATCAAAAGAACATCAACACCAAATAAGACTGTTTAATAAGTAAAAAAGAAATGCTCAAACACATAAACCAGTAACCTTTAAAGAGACTAAGTTGGCAAACAACAAGAAAATAGGTACAGTAACTTGCAAAACAAATGCTTCACCTGGTACTGAAATAGCAATACACTCACACACACAAACACACACTCACACACAAGCGGTGCTGGTACAAAACAGGAGCCAAATTATCATAGTCCCATTACCACAGCATTGAAATCAAATGTAATAAATATCAGTAAAAGCACCGTTAAAGCTGAAATGCGTTGAATTGATCTTCTGACTGTGCAACACGTAAAAAAAAAAACAATATAAACCAAAGTCCAATAAAAAAAAAAATAGAATTGACGAGAGACAAATATATCATTTAAACAAGCGTACATTTCAAATCAGACCATACATCATTTTTCGCTTTAAATCACCAATGAGTATTTACACAACAGACCTTGCAGGATGGTCTTAAAAGAGCCATTTTGAAGTTGTGAATAAGTGTTCAGTGACATCCTTTGACTTTCAAAGCTATACAATGTTTTAAAACCACATACGTAAAAAGACAAATGGGTGACCTTTGCAGCTCGGGCAACAACACGCGGAGCTTAATAGACCAGCGAAAGTAATTCGCTGCCTCAAATAAGATGGTATTTATGGTGGCCGTGTATGGCGCTGGTCTGATGGGCCAACGGGAAACCGAAATACCCTTTTAAATTTCACAGGCCCAGGGCGGTGTGCCCTGAAAAATCGCCAAAAGATGGATTTTACCCCATGCACTGTGAAGCATAAAAAGACATTCCGGGTGACATTTGTTCTGCAAGCCCGAGATTGAAAAACAATATAGAAAAATCATTCTCGTAGTTCATCGTCACAACAGATTAGCATGCTCGACACGTTGAGACCGGCACGATGACGCAAGCAATTTACAGCGAAGTGCGACAAGAAAATCACACTATAATATAACCGCTTCTGAGTCTCCGAGTCATTGCCAGCTGCTACTGTTGGACACTTAGCCAGTACTGAGACCACTTCAAGTCAAACCGATTGTTTTCGTGGAAACACGCACTCGGTGGGCCCCCTTATAAAACCTGCGCTCCACATGGAGTTCAGTTGGTAGTGTATTAGAGGTGCAACCCTTTGGACTACAGATCGTCACACAGTTAAACCTGTGTCAAATAGAGGAGACTTTCGCCCTGATCATATTCATCCTACACAGTCTCTTAGGTGTATATAGGGATTACAAGAGATTCCATCTTCGCACGGTCCTTCCGAAAATTTGATTCTACAGCTAATCGATTTTATTTACATTTACATGCTCCGAATAAAAAAAAAAGTGCAAACCTAAACACGAGGGAAAAAAATGATCCAAACAGTTTCGACAAACTGTTAATTTTCTTCAAAAGGAGGGTGCCTACATGGGGCACAGCCCTTGTGGCCAAACTTGTGGTCCAAGTTCTCCGCCAATCATTTTGAGTGTGGCCACAGTTTAAAATAGTACGATACAATCCAAGAAGGAAGTCTGCAAATTCCTGGAAGGCCTGTGTATTTGCTCTTTGCAAATGTGTGTGTGTGTGTGTATTCACCACGGCTCAACTCATACGTTCACTGCTTTGCTGTATAAATATGGCTTCTGCTCGTTTATGGCTCCATTTTCCCTTTATCCCTATATAGCCAGGCACTCCTTCTTACCCAAAGTAAAAATAGGTAAATGTCTCTCTTTTTTTTTTTTTTTTTTACTTTTAGTGTGTCACTAAATTATAGTGAGTGAATACTGATTAAGAGTAAACTTTGTCTAAAGGCTTAATATCGAAAACCGGACTTTCTCCACTCTCTTGAAAAGCATACATTTCGTTTTTGGGAAAATGTGGCATGATGATAAAATTAGGTTTTCTGGGGGAAAACTTGTAATCAAGTCTTTTGGTTGGCGGTATGTATTTTCGAACGTTAACCCAATCGCCACCGGAGGACTTCATGTTGTCATCGTAAACACATACCGCGTTATTTCCCAGTTCTTCTCGCCCCGGCCATTTAGGCTAACTCTCTTTTGGGGCCTCAGTCTGTTTTGGCTGTGTCTTGGACGCGGCCGCAGAGGCGGCGGAGGAGGTGGAGGAAGAGGAGGAGGAAGAGGACGAACTCCATCGGGTCTCCACGCCCGTGCTCGTCATCTTGAGCTTCCGTCGTTTGGCCAGGGGAGCGTTGTCAACACTCTTCAGGAAGAAGCCCTCCCTCTTGCCGCGGTTGAAAGCCTGGTGAGAGGGCATTGTGACAAAAGAAGCGGAAATGGTAGTACAATCCAACAAATAAGAGACAGGCACTCAACCTGCATGATCACGGTCGCCAGAAAGGAAGTCAGTCGCCGTTACCTTGTAGGTAGCATTAACGTACGTGCGGACAGTGGGTCCGCTGGACTCGAGCACATCTGGCGTGCACAGCGGAGTGGTGGACATGGACGCGCCACCCTGCAGCCAGCTGTTCTCTTTCAGATCAGACAGTTTGAGACGGCTCTCTGGGTCCACCGTTAGTAAGCCTTTTATCATAGAGGGTGGAAATAAATCAGGAAAAGGGAAATAAAAACAAAACAAAATCAAACTCTTTGGACTACAGATCGTCACACAGTTAAACCTGTGTCAAATAGAGGAGACTTTCGCCCTGATCATATTCATCCTACACAGTCTCTTAGGTGTATATAGGGATTACAAGAGATTCCATCTTCGCACGGTCCTTCCGAAAATTTGATTCTTCAGCTATTCGATTTTATTTACATTTACATGCTCCGAACAAAAATACAATAAAACCCTAATGTTAGGAAGTCTATAAAGCTTCCACCATGTCATTCTCAAAAGCAGCATGTACTAGTGTAGGTGGAGTAATTGCACCCTAATAACCAGACCGTACTACACCACATACTGTACCTTTAACAAGCTCTTTGGCATTTTCCGATACACCTTTCCAGGCCTCCCCATCCAACGAGAAGTCGCCCTCTTTTATCTTCTGCATGATGTCGGCGGCATACGACGAAGTCATTCCACGCTGCTCACTCTGAAACGGCACCTGGCCTGACAGCATGGTGTACTGATGACACACACAAGTGCGGAGTCGTTAGTGCCTCGGTATTTTACTTGGCGGATGCGACAACCTCATCGGTTCGGACGGCGTCATTACCAGGATGACTCCCAGACTCCAGAGGTCACACGCCTTGTCGTATCCGGCGCTCTCAAAAAGTTCAGGCGCAGCGTACTGCAGCGTGAAGCAGGGGGTCTGCAGGGGAGCGCTGCCGGCGGGGCACAGGCGGGCAAATCCAAAATCGATTACTTTCAGCACCGAGTCCTCCCCCTCATCAGAAAACAGCAGGTTCTGTGGAGTAAACGATGAAAAAGCATCGGCTCTTATTTTTCTTCACTTTTTTCCGCGTTCCCTTTTTCCTGACAGAGGAAGGACAATTAAAGGCCGCTAATCTAGATTACGAGCAGTCATACTAAATACTGGAGGGTTGGTCAGGGTCCTGACCTTGAGATATACTTGGCCTGTGTATACGGTATTGCCATGCCTGGCGAAGCATATGGCGCAAAGGTATACAAGTCTTCAGGGTTCTAGTAAAAAGATGTTAAGATGATATAACACTTAATCATTACTCAGTATCTTTGGATTCCGAATCCTCCGTCAATACTTCAGGAGAAATGCGCAGGAATTGTGTAATAATGTAGATAAACTTTGCTGTGTTTTCTTGTAATAAATCACGTGAAAGCATTGCAGCACCATTGTCTGCACAAATTAAAACTGGTGGCGTACAACTCTGTGCGAAGACAGCGTCAGGCAGAGAACCCAGGGGCACGCGGGACACATGCAGTTCACAGTGGAAAACACAGAGACAATTAAAAACTCTGGCCTTGTTCCCTCCTATTCACTTTCTCTCATCACCGTGGCCAATAATTTCACACACCACGGCTCCCATTCCTCCACTACTCCGGCGCAGGCTTCTTTAATTATTGAAATTCATTTTCTGATTTGAATAAACGTGACACAGTGGAGTTGCGACTGTAGTGGTGTTGGACTTGATAGATATGTTAAGTGGAAGCTTGTGTAGTATTCCAGGGGGAATAATCGGGGCCTTTCCCACCTCAGGTTTGAGGTCTCTGTGCACGACTCCGGCCTCGTGCATGAAGCGGACGGCGGACACCAGGCTCTGCAACAGCTGACTGGCCTCGGCCTCGCCAAAGATCTTCTTCCTCTTGATCATCTCCAGCAACTCCCCACCTCGCAGGAGCTCCATCACTAAGTACGTGTGGTACTGGCAGAGGGCAAGTCGTGGAAAGACGGGGAGTTTACGTGATGATTTTCCAGCAGCACACCGCATAACGTCGGGCTTCAAGCGCTGGACATTACATACTGTGTGCGTGCGTTCAGCAATTGTACATCCTCCATCGTACCTGATCGGTGTAGACGTCATGCAGCTTGACGATGTTGGGGTGAGCCTCGCATTGCCTCAAAGCAGCCACCTCCCTCTGAGTGTTTGCCTCCATTCTAACGAGGAGAAGAGGAAATATTAAACATACATATACTATCGCACAAAGTAATATCACAAAGCACGAAGCCGCGAGCGACCCGTCTCCACTCACCTGCGGCTGACAATTTTGACCGCGTACTCGTGGCCGCTTTGCTTGTGTATGCATTTCCTGCATACAGAGAAACTACCCTCGCCTAAGGGAGGCCCCTGGAGACACAGCTCATAGTGCTGGAAAAACTGGGATTCCTGCAAATAAAAAAAACGTTTTTATTTCAAGCACTACATAACCACAGGTGACAAAAAAAAGGAGTCCTTTTAAGGTGAGGCTATTGATTGAAGTATCTACCTCATTATGACCCATTATCCACCAGCTATTTTTGCGGTCCTTGCCATATTTATTGATGTGTTGTCGAACCTTTGTGGATATTGTATAGATGGATGGATGAATATACATCATACACATCTACATCAATATCATTATATTTTTGTATACGTTTTGCTGTGACTGTGTGACCTACCATTTTATAATACAGTCTAAAGTGATGGTGACCTGACATTTGTCACTTCCCTCATAATTATGTTTGTTCAAAGTGATACCGTATAACGATAGGGAGAGGCGGCCTAGTGGTGAGGGAGACATGCATCGGACCAGAGGGTTGCCGGCTCGAGGCCCAGCTGAGGCAGTCCCCCCCTTGAGCAAGGCACTTACCCCATCTGCTCCCCGGACAGCTCGCAGCTGTCCACTGCTCTGTGTCCTTGCGTGCGCCACAGATGGGTTAAATGCAGAGGTCAAATTTCCCCCGTGTGTTTGTGCATGTGCATGTTTGTGTGGGAGCTCCAATATTAAAAGTCATTCGAAATATTTCCTCGATGTTGCTAAGGTAGTTGGTAGAATATGACAAAACTCCAAAGTAAGCAAAGATGGGTTAGGGATCCAAGCAAAATAAACTAGTTCCTCCTTGACAAACACTTCCGAACAATGTCAGACGCTTTGTAAAACAAGACACTTTGTGTCACAGCGGTTGTGATGCAATCGTTTCGCAAGACTGCTCCTCTCCCACAAAATAAAGAACAACGCTCAGATTAGATGAAAGTTTAACCACAGGCAGGTTTATAAGCCGCGATCCACTGCGTGAACATCCATACCTCTAACATTGCACTGCGCTGGACAGAGGCCGTGGCTGGCCGATCAGCACCAATCTGGGCTTCCACAAAGTCTCCCATGACCACGTTCTTATTGAACAGGATGGAGGGAGCAATGAAGGAGTAGCCCTGTGATGACGGAAGAAATGTTCCATGTTATAAAACGTAATCTATTAACAAAATAAACACTTAAGAGATGAAAAAGAGCTTACATTATCATTTAACCGGCATCCATTTTATCCATATGTCCTTTTTGACCTAGCGGTTCTTGTATTGATAAGAGATACGGGTGAGGCTTGGCAAAGACTGACCTGGAAGAGGCGGTCAGTGCTTGTAGGCGTGCTCGCCGGAGAGTAGACGGGATCCATCCCGGTGAACTCCTCGGCAAAGTTTCCCACGTCCAGCTCGCTCTTCAGCTCGGGTTTGAACGGACTCTGCATCTTCTTCTCCGCTAAATCGGCCCAGTTCAAGCCCTGTTAGGAGAAGTGAAGCGAAAGTTTTTTGTTTTTGTTTTTGTGGATGGGTGAAAAGATGGTGAAAGAGAAAGTGAGGGATAACGGAAGCCCGAGCAAAACGGGACCTTGAAGAAGGAATGGGCTTTGATGTCGCCGGCGCCTCGGGGTCCGGAGCCCAGTCTCCTGTGGGGATCTTTCACCAACAACTTCCTCAGCAGATCCTGAGCGGTGGATCCAATCATCGACGGGAACGGTGGATCGCAGCGCAGAATGCGCCTGAGATAATATTGGCAAAGCGGAGAGGGATTAGGAAACGCAACGTTCAGATTGAGCTTTGAAACGTGAACAGTGTTATGAAAGATCACGCGCAAAGATTTTCTGTGCAAGTGGAGTTAAAAGAATTTTATCTAGAACACAGCGGCTGGTGTCATTCTCATGACCCGCCGTACTCACTTTGACACCTCGCTCTGGGAGTTCCTCTCTCCCTCTAAGGTAAAAGGAGACGCTCCCGTCAGCAGCTCAAACATCAGGATTCCAAGACTCCACCAATCTACCGACTGAAATAAGACACATGTCGAAAAACATTACGCAAAGAGAACAGACCACAATCCGATAACGCACCCAAAATATATATATATTTTTTTTAAATCGCATCATTGTGACCTTGAATCTTTTGTGGAAAGAAAAAAAATAAATATCAAAATGAAACTTTTATCCAATCGACCCATAAAAGGTTACCTCGTCCCCTAATGTCAAGAGACTGCCGGCAGCATTTTACTTTGACAGTCACGATGGATATCAATGTCAACTTAAAACAGCCCATTATAAAGAATATATACTTTAAACACGAATTAACAGCCGAAAAGTGTTAAACATGCATTTACCTTGCCATGCCCAGACTTCCCCCGGATGATTTCAGGCGCCATGTACTCAATGGTTCCACAGAATGAGTAAGTCCTTTCTTTCTGCAAAGACGAAAAAGAGTTTAAGTATAATTCCAAAGAACAATCTTTTATTGACAAAATAATTATAGTTATGACAACGCCACGCACATTCCTTTTGTCATTATCCACGCGCACATATTTCTGCTTCGGCCCACACACTGTACCTCTTCTTCCAGAAACTCTTTGCTGAGTCCAAAGTCTGTCAACACCACGTGGCCTTCGCTGTCTAGGAGAATGTTTTCCAATTTGATGTCTCGGTACACAATCCCAAGCTGGACGTGCGCGGAGATGGCACGCGGACAAAGAAGATAGAGATGCGCTCTTATCAGCTGTTTATTTCCAATAATCACAGCCCATTTCAAGCCAATTGATTAGTTAGAATTCATAGGCTGGTCACAAAAGACGACTGCCAGACAGAAACAACAACACCAGCTGGAAACACAATCTAGCTGTAACAGTACCTCGGGAAATGGAAAATAATTACTAAACGACGGTGCTGTTGTTTTAACTGTATTTTTTGCTGCTATCGCAAAAAGACACACCCTAAAAAAGACCACGGTTTTTCACTCAATTTGTAAAAAAAAAATGATTTTAAACTACCATGAATCTTAGTTCTTTCAAATGCAAGAATCTTCTGCGTGAATATGTATTTTATTGTTAAATGAATAGTGTAGGTCATATGTTTGAGGTCATAACTGACACGCTGGAGAGAGACATCGGAATCTTTCAATGTCACTCTGAGCATTATCTAAATCAACAAGTCTTTATGTTAGATTACTCGGGTTAATGTTACTGTGCCAGAGAGCATATACAGTATTAGGCAGTAAAATAAGAGGGCACTTCCATCAAAGGAAATACATAGACACTGGCTATGTGGTGAGAAAAGGAAACAGAAGCCCATTTATTTTTGCTCAGCGTTAGAGGGTAGACCTAAATTAAAGGTTAAATATGGGGCTTACATATAAACATTGTGAAATGAATTGACTGCGTAGCCCTTTGCCTTCCAAAAGTTGCGATCAAAAAACAAAAAACAATCAATGCGATCATAGAACTGGATGCAGCAGCACCCACCTTGTGCAGGTGCTCCAGAGCCAGGATTATTTCCCCTATATAGAGTCGCACCGCCTCCTCAGAAAAATGATCCCGCTGGTACAAATGAGTGAACATCTCCCCGCCGCTCACGTAGTCTGTACTCACACACACACACACACACACACACACACACACACACACACAAACAAACAAATTAGGCTGCACATTAGGCTAACAGAGAAAAAAAAAACATACAATAATAGACAAACATAAAGTAATCAGTATTCACTGCTTTAACGCTGAGGAGACAAACGAAGAGCGCCCCGTGTTTGGTTCCGGTGCTGCACCACTCACCCAGGATGAGATGCAGTTTGCTCTGCGTCTGAAAGGCGTAGTGGAGCGTGACCAGGAAGGGAGACTGGCGGATGTGCTCCAGCACCTGCCTCTCGGTGCGAGTGTGTTCCGTTGTCTTCGCCTTTTGAACAATAGCTGCTTTCTTCAACACCTGGGACCACAATTCAAAAAGACTTAACCGAAATTCAGGCATCTTGAATGGAGTCTCATGGAGTCTTGAGACCAAAATGACAAATCAGGTTGTATACAGTATTTTATATTGTCTGATCAAAATAGCTCAGTATATACAGCATTTGTTATACTTTCGGGGAATGGCAGCACAATCAATCTTTTGTATACGATTTAGAATTGCATTTTATCACATGTAATACATACATTACATAAAAAATTATCAAGATTTCTCCCATTTTGAATTTGAAAAAATCACCCAGAAATTATTTGTTCTCATTTTTCTCAAACCATCGACTTTGGTCTCACCTTCATAGCATATAGCTGGCCCGCATCATGACCGCTGTTCTTCCTGACCAGAAACACTTTTCCATAAGCTACACAAAGAGAAACAAATATTTGCTCCAGTCATTCAAATGAGTCCTACTCAGACTATGTCAAATAACAACAAGCAAATTAATAAACGCCATCACATTTGGGCTTGGATCCGAGGGCACTCTGCATAGAAACCAGAAGAGTGTCTCGAAATTAGCGGAGTACTTGGAAAACCCCTGCTCACAAAATTAAATCATGTATTTTTTTTCTACCTGTCTCCCATAGGTATTAAATGTGAATGCGCTCTAATAACAGAGACATCAACAGCATATGGTCTACCCTTTTAATGTTCATATTATTCAATACCTTGATGAATTGAAACTCCTGAATCAGGAAATGGTCGTAAAGTCGTGGTTTACCACAACATGTCCTCTAGGGTTACTTTCCCTTTAAAGGCTGCTAAAGTCAATGATAAACACTTTGCCTTTAATACACCAAACCATGGCATCTATTTCACTATATACCAACCGCCACTCTTTCCCTGTTCCTAATATTCTATGTGTCAAATGCCTCATATGTGTACTTACCTCCAGTGCCTAAGACTTTCAGCAGCTCAAAGTTCTCCAAGCCAACCTTCTCCGTGTGACCTGTGAGGTTAGCTGATGTGAAAGAGAAAATAAATACATTAACGACACATTTAATGGGTAGAATTTCTGATCGCTGCATATATATATTTTTTTTTTTCAGACACTCAAAACTCGTCAGAGTAGCTCCTAAAATATGAAAAAAAATCTGTAACTTTTTTAATATTTTAAACTTTGTGTAATGCATGGACAGTATTTGCTTCAGCATTACACGGAAACGATAATAATAGGCATTTTCTTATGAATGCTAAAAAGGCATACATTTGCATTTTTGATAAATATCTACAGACAGATTACACACATTAAGTATAGTAATACCATTCTCCTCTGACAGCTGTGACATCACAACTACTAATTGGTTCACAGCAAGTGATTCAAAAATAAATCACAGCAAACAACACACACCTCACACTGTTGATTCCTCTTATAGCAGGGAGAAAATTGCAATTTAATTCATGCAGTGTATATGACTTGCTCCAATTTTTGTTTCAATCAATAAAATGTACAAAAAACTGCTTCAAAATTATTACGAGTCATTCTTAAGATACGTTGTTGTGAAACAAATGAAATAAAGTGCCTTCTTGTAGTCATAAAAATAAGTTCATATCAAAGACCACGACCACCGCGCACATCTGTGAAACACCATTCTATTCTTGTGTACGCGGTGCAGCAAAATTACAATCAGTGAACGTGACTTACCGTTGGTGATTTCAAGCTTGACGGTACAGGCCTTGTCATTTTTTGTTTGTGAATCGGAGTCATCACTGCTACCAGATGTGTCCCCAGGCATCACGCCAGGAAAAGCAGACTATAGCCTATAGACTGTTTGAGATCAGCTGCGTGGCAAAATATTTACGTATAATCAAAACGTGTCACTACACGCTCAACAATTAAATAATAACTACAGTGGCGGCATTAAAATCGGTTTTTTTTCCAGGATTATCGGAATGACTGAGCAGCTGTGAGGCAATACTGAAGCCCTAACGTTAATCCCCACGCCTTTGACATTCTGTTGTCACGCATTATTTATCTCATGTGAAACGCCGATGTGGATCACAAAACACAGACGTGTAGTTGTTCTGATTCTCAGATGTATACTAGGCGCTTTGTTGTTTTGTCAAAATAAGCATCAACGCGGATTTCGATCGACTGTGTGCGCTTAATTCAAAGTGTAACTTACACAGTTACACTGGCTAGCGTTAGCATTAGCTGTCCGACTGTAGCAGAAGTCCTGATTAACAAGTTGGCTGACGCTGCTTATCAATAACATGAATGCTTATTTTTCGTGAACGACCGGTGGAAAATGTCAAGTTATCTCCAGAGTGTTACCAGCTACCGAGCAGCTAAGATAGCACACCTGCCACAATACACAAGACGTGGGACCAAGCTAGCTGTAGTAGTAGTAGTAGTAGTATTAGTAGTCGTGGTAGTAGTACGTCGTAGTAGAGCTGCGACCTAGCAGCTAGCTTGCGAATTGCTGCTATTGCCCATCAAAGTTTGGATGTCGGCTAACGCCAATGTTTAGTTCGCCGCGTAAACTGGCCTCTCCTGTTACCAGCAATCCAAAGGGTAGTTTTGGTAGCTCCTCGTCACCGTTATATCCACTAAAGTCGAGCGAATTATTTGCCCATGATGAAAACATTTACATCTGACTTTGTGTTTATAGTCGGAAGCTAGCTGCTGCTAACACCAGGATGCTTTCAACACAACCTGGGCGACGGTCAGTCACATGACGTCCCGGCGTGGGCGGAGCTATCTCCCAGGATCAGATCCTGTTTTTAGTTTGAACATTTTTTTCTACATTTGAATCTTTATTCAACATGTATGACATTATACATTCACGTATTTGTTTTCCCGGACTCTATTACACCAAATAACATTATTACATGGAAGGCTATTACTACCGTTTTCAAAGCAGCACATCCACGGCCTATAACTACTGTAATAGAAATGTCACTTATGAAAGTGACATTTAACATGCATGCTGCATGTATACACTCCATATAATGCACGAGTTTATCCAAATAAAACACATAAATTATGCGTTTAAAATATGACAATCCACACAGGATCCTAAGAATGTTTTCAGAGTTCATTTTATTGGTGTGTATTTGAAGGTGTTAAAATGCACGTTATCTAAGAACCCACTGTGAACAGTAGGTCTCCTATTGTCAACATTGTTGGTCTCGTGGGACAAAGAAAAAAAGCCACCAACCTTCAGAATACATTCAGATACTGTATATTTCATAGTACAGCTGGTTCCCATCAGTGCATTTCATGTTTTCGGGCAGTGTCTTTGTCTTTGTGAGATTTACACGTGCTGAATGGAGTTTATGATTACAACAGGACTTTTCCCACAGCCTATTATCCCTGTGTTGTGGGCCACATGTCAGAGGATTCTCGATTTTAAGGGTGTCCAAGGCCACATCTGGATATTTCATAGTACAGCTGGTTCCCATCAGTGCATTTCATGTTTTCGGGCAGTGTCTTTGTCTTTGTGAGATTTACACGTGCTGAATGGAGTTTATGATTACAACAGGACTTTTCCCACAGCCTATTATCCCTGTGTTGTGGGCCACATGTCACAGGATTCTCGATTTTAAGGGTGTCCAAGGCCACATCTGGCCTCATAGTCAATGGCAATATGAACACCTTCCACGAATTCGCAATCTAGCAACTGAAACAAAGCAGTCTGCCTCCGTGGGATTTACGCCACCATGTGCCAAGCCATCGAATCATAGGGCATTACAATTTAGATCAGGAAAGTCTGGCACCATTTGTAAGAATTGTCTTGTTGAGTAAAACGCATGGCAGGAAGTGGTGACAGGTGGCACCGAGGCCAACACCGTACTGGACCGAGTCTAAGACTAGTACATCCATTCCTAAACCAATAATTGCAAACGCTGGAAGATAAATCAACCCGTCAACTTCCACATTATTTCCATCATCTTGAAAAAAAAATTCAGGCCGAGCAAAATGTTGTGCCATTAGAGGGCACTCGAGGAGAGTATCTCGTAACTTTTATCTTCAACATCCCTCAAAGTTCAAATCTGGTCCAAAAATCATGACTACAATGAGGACCATTGTATTAGATAAGCTTGCAGAGCATTATAAAATGCCTTCCTTTAAACATTACTGACAGCCTGGCTCCCGGCTGAAGAGCTGTGAGTCCAAGGCTCTTAAAAGCAACGAAAAACATTCTTCCAGTCCCAATTACAGCTTTTCCAGTTCCACCCGCCCTCTCTGCCACAATCCAGGAAACACTCTTTGCTTTCCTGATATGAGAAGTACACAAATATTATCAACCAGTAGCGTTAAAGTGGACAACAAAAAAATAAGGAACAATAGCCTCATTACATTACAGATTTCAAACTACTTCCATGGGGCGATAGGAATATGTGAACTGTTTAAGGGTGGATTTCCCCTTGAAACATTAGACATATTGGTGCTTTGCAGTGTGATGTTTATTTTAAGATGAAGTATTTAAGCATCTGTACACACACGAATCCAGATTTTTCAATGAAAGATTTCTGAAGTCCTACACTCTTCCAGATGACAACAAAAGGCTTCTTAGATACAATGTAAAAGTTGTGACGTTTAAAAAAATCATAACATACACACAAAGTCTCCGTGAGATTAAGGACAATATATTTTCATATTCGAAGGCAAGAAAATAGGATGTAATATTCCGCAGGGGTTTTGCATGTTGACTTTAGTCTTGGGAGTTTCTTCAAACGTCTCTGATCAACGAATGGCTATCAGTCCAATATCAATGAGTTTCTGAATCTTCTGAGCAATAACTGGATTCTTTAAGTGGCTAAGGGACAAACGTGAAAAAGGAACATAGCATTACAAACCATTATTCATGTATTTTCTGTGGATCAATGCTTATTTGCCAACATAATGACACAAAATCTGTTAAACTTACTCGCTAAGCGCCTGGGGGTCCTTTTGCATTTGCTCAAGGATCAAGCGCATGGCTGGGTCACTCATAATCTGCTGCACCTCAGGATCGGACATGGCCCTTTGCTTCACTTCCTCAGGGCTGTCGTTCCTCATGGTCTGACTGACCATACAGCGCTGCATGCCTTCTGTGGCTTCCTGACAGTGGACAAGGCAAATGATATAATAATCATGATATGGACGGTTTGCTCAGATTGCACATTGAATTCCCCCCTAAAAATGATGCAAGATGCGCAATAATGGCAAGATCACTGCGTGAATAAACCTAATCCAATACTTTCCAGAAAAGTGAATCATCAATTGAACATCATACTAAACTAAATTAATAGAAATTTTATTTTTAGCAATGAATAAAATAAAAGTAAATACAATAGGTTTTACTTTTGACTGACTGTTAGAGAAAATTCAAACTATACTATCCTTTGTGCAGCTAAGACAGTCCTGAATCCACCGAGGCATGAACTCTGTACGTGTCTTCTATTACCAAACATCAAGATATATGCGAACAAATCCTTTAAGTCCTGCGTGTTGAAAGGTGAGGCCTCATTGGATTCAACTTGTTTTTTCCCCCCGGCGTAGCCCATAGATGCAAGGAATTTTAAATGTAAGTCAAGAACCTTGAGCTCTCTGTTGTGTGTCTCGAAACCTCTCTTTCAGTTTTGCAGCGGCTCTCCTGCTGAGAGCAGCCACTACCATCAGACAAAGCGGAGGGTGTATTTTGTCTGCAACATAGTTTAAGTAGTTGAACACCAGGAGCCAAGGTTTATCTGCCTCGCCGACTTGTTTTCATGACAGATCCGTTGAACCAGGCCACCTTCTTCCATTACTCAGTGGTCCAATTCTGACACTAGGACGCCCATTGTAGGCGCTTTCAGCAGTTTAAAGGGGCCAGCATGAATACTAAGCAGCCCCATATACAGCAAACTGTGCAGCACTTTGTTTTGACAACTTTCTATCATAACCAGCCGTGTTTTTTTTCTTTCTTTATTTGTGTTTAAGTAAAACTTCCCCAGGACTGGACCATGCAGTGGCCCTTTTTGCTTGCAGACAATCTGGTTCTTGTTAAGTCCCTCAGATATTTATGCAATTTGTTTTTTTCCTGATCGCAAAATGTCCAATTCAAGGGGTATTGATCACTTTCTGTCTGATATACCGCGCATTGGCTGATCGGTCTATGTAAACTTTGAAATCCATAAAGTTTTCTAGTCATGGGTTAGTTTCTATATATATTTTTTTTTAACACTGTGGTAACACCTGTTAAAATACCTTTGAGGAAGAGTCAAGCTCCAGAGCCTTCTGGTACGCATCCATAGCTTTAGAAAAATCTTTCATGGCCTCCAAAGCAGCTCCTTTACGTGTGTAGCCTTTGACTGTGGGCAGATGTATTAAATTAGTTGTAAAATCAGGGTGACTTGTCTTAAATCTAAACTTTATTTAGCATTAGACCACATGCTTTAATTATTATTCCTAATGTACATTAGTATAATATTGTACATTACATTTTCGAAACAT
The DNA here is from genome assembly GCA_016785305.1 of Colistium nudipinnis. NCBI lineage: Eukaryota > Metazoa > Chordata > Actinopteri > Pleuronectiformes > Rhombosoleidae > Colistium > Colistium nudipinnis. The sequence goes on along the minus strand of JAFBJU010000248.1, from coordinate 276,729 downwards.
ATTGTACTTACTGAAAGAGGGCTCAAGTTTGATGCATGCTTCACAATCCTAAAAGGAAAAAAAACATAAACATGGTATTGTTTAATTAAAAATAAAATATGACTTTTTTTCAGCTAAGATAATATAAGATAAGAAAACGTACCTTCAGGGCAAGTTGAAACTCCAATAGCTTTGTGTAGCAGGCAGCTCTGTTACTGAAGAGTTTGGCATCCTTGGGGTTTCTTTTGATAGCCTCACTGTAATGTTTCATGGCTGCTGGGTAGTCTCCTGAGGGAAGGAAGATATAAGTTTAGCATCTAACAACATCATCAAGAACAATCTGATCAACAGCAACCAATGAGCCCAACACCATTTGCACTTACCTTTCTGGAAAGCATCATTTCCTTTGTTCTTCTCTTCCAGGGCTAAATCTGGGTTGATGTAGGCAATTTTCTCCTGCTCCTTCAGTATCTTTTCTGCCTAAAGGAGCAATCAAAATGCATCAAGATGTGAGTCACATATTCATTTATAGTTTTTTTAACCGTCTACCAAAACACTGGATATGGTGTTGATAAAGTAACACTGTACTAGAAATAGGGAATATCAGTTGCACTGTACCTGCTGGCATTTCTTCAAAACGTCAGGAGTACGATGCTCTGTCAAACTCTTGTTGAAATACTGAACTGCCTCTTTGTATTTATCCTGCTTGAAGTAGGAATTGCCAATCCTAGCCAATGCCCTAAATCAGAGGAGCATAAACAGGCCATTACATCACATGATCTGACATCATTCAATCATTTTCAAAAAGAAAAAGTAAAATCAACAATTCAGAAATAAGATCATTTATTCATCAAAGAAGAGTAAGTTCAAAATCACTACATAAAATATGGCCAGTTTGTAGTGAACAGCTAAAAAGAAACACTGTTACCTAGTGGCTCTTGTGCAACACTGCTATATGGTGTAAAGTGGCCACTATGCTTCTTAGTACTGTTTATGTTAGGTGGTCAAAAACCTTGTAAAATATATATACACACATACACACACACACACACGCGCACACACACGCGCACACACACACGCACGCACGCACGCACACTACAAAATAATGTTACTTATTAGAAATGATGTAATCTTTATGAACTCACTTTGCAATTTGCCTGTAGTCTTCTCGGTTCTCTCTGCCAACATCTATGGCCTTCTCACACAACTCTCGGCACTTCTCAAAATCTCCCTTTTCAAAGTACACAGCTGCAGGGAAAGTAAAGAGTACACATTTAACATGGTACAAAATAAAAGTTAAATGTCAGTTGAGATAAACTGGTGGACTCTTAATCATTAAAGTAAATAATAAATTCTAAACTACGTCTTATTTAAATATTTTTTTACTAGGATAAAAAATCTTATATACTGTATATATATATATATATATATATATATATGACAAATTCTGAATCGTCTCTTCATTGTACACAATTTCTGGGTCAATTACTAAAATGCATGAGTTTCGCAATTTTTTTCAAGCATCAAAGAATATGTACCTGCTTGATTGGAAATATAGGTCATGTTGGTGGGGTCATGCTTGATTGCTTCTTCGTAGTGTTTCAGTGCTGTTTCAAAGTCCTTATTCTTATATGCAGCATTCCCAAGTTCTTTTGCCTTCAAGGCCTGTGAAGAAGATATAACATTAACAAATCTGATAACAGCGGTTAATTAAAGGAGGCCAAATTATGTTGATTAAAAGAGAACAGTGTGTTGAGCGGTTGAACCTTTCTCTTGTTGTCGGGAAGGTCTTCCTCTCTCGGTGGAGGCGGCTGGGTCTCTTTGGGTTTGGGGGCAGGAGGGGGGGTGGGCTCCTCTTCTTCCTCCATCTCAGAGAGGTTCAGTCCCAGCAGCACAGAGAGGGTCGTCATCACTCTGGGATCCTGCAGCTTTCTGCAAAACAGCCCGGCAAATGTATTTCACAGTATTCAAATCTCGGGTACTTTCAAAACAACTGATAATATTGTTATTCTATTCAATCTATGAAGCTCTTGATCTCATTAGTATTCTGCATAAATAAATAACAACACAGAACATGGCATGTTACAAAATCAGACAAACATATAAAACGACTGGGCAAGTACTAAGCAGTCTTGTTGTAAAATAGCCATGACTTCATGACCAACTACTGTGCAAACCAAAGTTACAACTAAGCATTTGTTTGTTTCTCATACCAGACTTAACACATCATTTCTTAGTTTTATATCCCCAAATCTAACAATAAGCACATACGTGCCAAGCTCCGATGGTTTGTTCTTGAGCTGCTCCAGCAGCTCTCTATAGCTGGGATCTGACAATAGCTCGCGGGTGCGAGGATCATTCTCCAGCTTCTGATTCAAGTTGGGCACGGAGAAGGGGTTCATCATTGATTTTTCTGTTGAAACACGACGGATGACATAAGTGTAATGTTATTTCTGTGGTCACAAAAAAAATCTTCAGAATGCCCATCCCTCCTCCACGCGTCGTGGATAAAATAAATAAAAACTCTCTCCTCAGACACCTGTACTTGTCCAAATAACAAACCAACTCTACCCATGTGGGAGGGAAAATAAAACACAATTTCCAATCACAATGTCACATTCTGTACTAAACAGTACTTACCTGCAAGTCGAGCCTCAATGTTCTGTAAACCCTCTTTCAGCTGCTGATTAGTTGGCTCTTGCCGGAGTCCTTCGTGGTAAGTTGACTTGGCATCCTCCAATCGGCCAAGAAATTCCAAAGCTGCAGCTTTGCGGGAGTAGCCCTGAATTATACAAATTGAACGATTACAGAATACCAGTTCCATTTTGAATAAGTACATGGATAACCAACAGAATAAAGGCAGATGAAAAGTCCCCCTCACCTTTCCCCAGTCAGGCTTGATCTTGATGGTTTGACCGGCATCCTGGAGAGCATTCTCATAGTTGCCCTTCTTAGCGTAGGCAGCGGAGCGGTTACTGAACAGGACATGGTTGGAGGGGTCAAGGGCCAAGGCTTCAGTGTAGCAACGCACAGCCTCATCAATATTTCCTCCACTCAGTGCCTTGTTGCCCTGGTCTTTCAATGCTGAAACCTATGAGTCAGGAAGACACAAACAATGAAACACAAATGCTAAGATGATAAATATGCAGTTGCATGTGCACATAATACGTTTGACTAAATAGAAGATATGCTCAGACCACAGCTGGAACTTGCAAACTGTTTTCCCAAAAACTGCACACATGTACATGCACATGCACATTTCCTACACCCTTGTTACTTGTTGGCAATTTATCATGATGCGTTTCTACGGTATGTGAAAGATTCCATTCCACAGTGAGCAGAAAGAAGCACCGCTCTGCTCCCCAAGCAGGCTCCTAACAGTTATCCTGGGCATAGAACAAGGAGTGTTGACTGGTATGCCTTCTTCGCCACAATCACTAAACCTAATCCACTCTGACACTTCAGGCGAGGTTTATTCTAAAGGTTTTAGTGAATCCTCAAAGTTGTGGGAGAAGTATTGCTAAAACAAAAGTGAGCAAAAAAGTTTAATGTTCTGTATGTCCCAATTATTTGCTTTAGTGCCCAAGCAGCTGCAACTCTGAAAATATAAATCAGTGAAATGAGTCATAACAGTATGCATCAATGTGAGCAGCTGGCCACTTAAAAGCTTGGGGTGTGTTCGTCAGCATTGGGCAATTAGAGACACAGAATATTACTAAAAAGTAATTTCCAGACAGAGGTAATTCCAGATAATCAAACATTATTTCAATCCCATCTTCTCTTGAAATTGTTAATGGGGGCCATGTTACACATATCCCATTACATGATATCTACTTTTACACAGAAACAAGTAAAAACTGACTTAGGAAAGTTGTCTGGTCAGATGTTTCAATAGTGGATGAAACACTCAATACAAAGGCATCAAATGATACTGTAATGCACATTAAGGTTGTTGGCCAACCGTAAAAAAACAACAAAGGAAGGAGGTGGTCTGAGTTTTGTTTGTTAACGATGCTTTCTGTTCAGTAAAGTCATGGGTGTACTCTAAAATCCAAGATGATTTTTTATGCACGTATTATCCATTGTATTAAGAAAAACGTTTAGCACAACTGTACATGAATTCAGCTTGAGTCTAGTTTGCTGTAAAAAACAAACAAACAGGGCTATTGATAAATATGAATCCTTTATTATATTTATATATTTTATATTGATATATATTTAGATTATTATATTCTCAATATTCTTGGAATAAGCAGAGGTGCTGTCTGAGATATGACAGACTCGGAATGAAGCGGTCAGTCGCGGAAGAGCCGAGAAGACGCGTGCAACTGACGACAAAATGCGGCTGTAGCTATGACAGCGACGCCGCGTGCGCCCGGAAAGATCTTCCGGTGCAAGTGGACGCTACAGGGACACTGCTGGGGCTGATCCCCAAAATACTCCTGCGGCATGTGCTGCTGACGGACTGACACTGTAAGCTGTTGGTCTTCAGACTCTGTTCAATAAAGGATGTGCTTTAGTGGCTTCAATTTGCCCATCGCCCCATTAAAGGTAGCGTTCACACCGTGAGCCAAAATTGACCGTTACAGGGCGATCTGCTCGCTGTTGGATACCTTGTGAGGAGCATCTTTCCAATGGTTTGAGAAGGGGTTAGAGAACCGCCCTTGTAATACCGAGAAGCGGAGAGGGAAAGTTTATTGCAGCAGCTGTGGCCAACCCTACACGCTAGGTCCTACACGTTAGCTTAAAAGCTAGCTAACCTTGTCGGGTACCACCATGGATTAGCCACCACCTGACATATACTACTAAACATTTAGCCAAGCCAAATGGGCACATCTAAAAATAAAGTTTAACTAGCGAACTCTACAACGGATTAGTGTTGTTAAAAAGTCTGAATTTCAAACAAAAATTAAACCACACAAAACCAGCCGCCCGGCTAGTAACACATTACTACCGGATGACGCTAAGCGAACAAGCTAGCTATCTGTCTGATAGGGGCAAACATTGAACTCCGGGTGTTAAGGCGGCTTACTAAGCCTCCAAATTTACGCTGTAATGAAGCCAACAATGAAAGCTACTCAAAACATAAGCCACTCATATTTAAACCTGTGTTATCAGAAATAATGATAAGGAAAGAGAAGAGTTGCAGGACACTCACTTTGTCCATGGTGCAAGCATGAGGTTCCTTCCAGAAACTACTGTGAACTAGCGCCTCCCCCTCAACAACACGTAGGTTGCCAGTTCGGAAATGGAACATCCGTATTCCGCATTTACGTTGCTACTTCTGAGGAACATAAATATAGCCCTCAAACCGCAAATTCCAGAACGTACAAATACAACAATAACAACGATGTATCATATAATGTGCTCTTCGTTTTAGTATTATTAAAACCAATAATTACCTTACATGAACTACGATGTTATGATGCATTCCTAAATTAATCGTTTACGTACCTGGACATGGTAATTGTTATGGGCATTTATTAAGTCGTGTTAACCCATCATTGGATGTTGTCATCATATACTAAATAAATGAACTCATTGTAATTCATTATTACATTTTCAGAATTTCATCTGATTGTCCGAGAGGCTGTGTCATAGACCCGCGCAGATTAATATTATCATCCGACTCTTTGCACAACTGGTTTAATCGTATATACCCAACCCAAGAGGACCAATATTATACGCAGCTTCCACGTCAACAGCTCCAGAACCCACACATCTGAATGTGTATATATATATATATATATATATATATATATATATTATTTGTATTGTTTTAAGCTTCACTTTGTCAGGCAGAGAGGCAGACGGACAAGCACCCTTAATGTCGGTTTAAAAAAAGATTTGAACAAAGACGAAATACTCACTGGTAAAACACTTTTCTCAGTTATCTACATGTAAAGGCCCTTCAAATTTCCTATCGGAACATGAAGGTAACATTCCTTAATTGGCGCGAGTCTCTTTCCAAGGTGCTGGACCAGGAACACCTTTTCTTCCTTTATCTTTTATTTTCTCTCTCAAAAGTAACTCAGTAACTGGTATACAATGTTAAACGATAACGGATTATGTCATTATTGATTGTTTGTGTATAGATTAGCGAGCGAATCCTTGCTGCACATTAAGATATAGCTTCGCTTTCTTAGCTAGACAAGATACCTGAACGTGTAGCTATAAGCTAACTAACCTAGCTAGTTAACTTGGACTTGCTGCTTACCTGGAAAGACGCGAAATCAATTAATCAGCTATTTTAACAGGCCAAGTCTTTACATGTGAAATAACTGGTCTTTTTTATTTCTAAGGAAACAACTGAGTATCCAAGCAACCACAATGAGAAGACAGGAAAACCAGTCATTCAGGCCAACATCAGGTTTGTAATGGATTGTTTTGATTCATGCCTGGTTAAAGGAATCTATCTATTATCAAATTTGCCACAGCTAATTTAACTTTTTAAATATATACCATTCAATCTCTCCACTGTGTGCTCGTTGTGGTTCCAATTTGCTTTGTATAAGTGGCACCACATCCAGTGAAAGTGTATAGCACAATGCATATTTTTTATACATTTGTGTTATATGATCAGCCATTTTTCGTCTTCGTCTACCAGGCTGCGTCTCTGTGCCACTCTTTAACCAGAAGAGAAGAAACAGGGTTCCTTTGACGTCTGCACCTTCTGCGAATGAATTCTTCTCTCACAGTGAATACATGGCAAACACCAGCTCAGCCACAGCTCACACACCAGGTGACGTTTCTACTGTATTTCAGACACTGGGTGGCAGTATACTAAAAGATAAATATAAACGAACCTTTAATAAAAAGAGGCCAACTTGCTCTACCTTGTTAATGGACGTTTCTCAGGTACCTATGGAAGCTTCCAGCCATCAGGTTTGTCTCCCGGTGCGTCACAGAGTGAACAGTGGAACCGACATGGTGCTCAACAGTCTCCTCAGCCCCAGAAGTTTGACAGCAGACCTGCTCCTGGACCTGCACCTACAACAAGAGCACCCATGCCACATCCATACAAAGTGGGAATCACAAGGTTTGCTGTATTGACCTTTAGTGTAGTAGTCAGGTGTCAACACCAGTTTATATTCATCATTATCCTACAAACCCCTTCGATATAGACCAAAAATGAAAATAAATATGTACATCGCCACTTTGGATCACGCAGCAACATGCAGTGAATAGCTTGAGATTTGCATTTGAGTCCAGGCTTAAACGAGACTTGTTTAATTTATTTAACAGTGAGTGCGCATCTGGGAGGCTCAGACCATGTTTAAATAAAACACTGACCAAAAAGTTAAAAAAAAAGTAGTACAATGCGTGACTGCCATTTAGTTTGCGTTGGCTTTTCGTTTCAGCTCTAACATGGGACAGCCCAGTTACCCAGTCGGACAACAGGATTCCAGCTGCAATATTCCTTCCAGTCAGAACAAATACCAAAGTCCTTTCAGCAGTGAGGATGCGCAAGGCAAGCCAACACCCCATGCTGGCTTCTCTCAGGTGGGGAGGCAGTCAACATACAGACTACCCAGTCCCACACAACAGCATCCCAGGCAGCCAAGACCTCTGCCTCCACCTGTCCCACCTCCAGTTAAGCCCGTTGCTTGTGCAGCCCAACCAAAAAGCAACAGCTGGAAATTTACCAACAGCTTTGGGTCACAGGCGACCACAAATGATTGCAGAAGGATCCCGAATCAACCTCAGACTGCACAGCCACCTCAAACTCAGGTAGAAGCACATTTGGAAAAGACACACTGTCCAGGATATACAAAGATTTGTAGCTTTTCCCAATTATGTTTTGTGATATTGTTATTGATCAGCGTAGCATTTTTTATTTTTCGCTCAACAGAAAGCATTTTTGATGAAGCCGGCCCCTGAGAACTCACTGAGGATCCTGACTGCAGTTATTGATGGGATGAGACACTGGAGCCAGTTTAAAGACAAAGTCCCATACCTATTTGAGATATTTGGTCAGTCGATGTTGTGGTTGTTACGTACTCCTAACGATTCTTTCCAGCATCCTTAATCTGACAGGCTTTACTCCTCCCTCAGCTACTCTAGACTCTGCAGTTACGCTGGGTCTCCACGGAGCCAAGACCTTCCTCATGAGAGATGGAAAGCAGGCGTTGCAGTGCGTATTCTATGAAAATGTGAGAAAATAAAACGCCTCCTCAAAAATCACGTCAATTTACTAAATAGCGCCACACAGCAGAATTTCTCCCTCTTGTCCCAACAGGAGAAGGAACTGCCCCGTCTCGTCCGCGGGCAGGTTCATCGCTGTGTGGGTAATTATGACCGCAGCAGAGATGTGCTCGTGTGCATTTCCATCAGGCCCGGCCTGCCCTCGGAGCTGAGGAATGCCCACGAGGCTGTCAGAGCATGCGATGCAGAAATGAGGGCACTGGTCAAATCACTCAGAGAAGTGTGAGCATGAGTAGGTAGCTTCAGCAGTGTACGACTCACAGAAAGAGGGTACCAGTAATTTACTTACGGCCCATGAGAGCCAAGTTCTCTGATATACACTCATTGTAACTCTTCTTATGATGTAGATGACCCAATTGTTTCAAAAAGCATGTTTGAAATGTTATTTAAGTTTTTGACCTGTAAGAGACAATGTTGCCTCTTGCTCTTGAACAGTTTAATTCAATTGCATGTTCCTTGAGACATTTGTGAAACCGTTTTTTCGTTTCATATGTTGAACTGTTCAACTGTTCATGGAAAGTAAAGCCCCCTGTTCCTTTAAGTTCTTATTTTTATTCAAAAGTAAATTCACAGAACAGCAAACATCGTTTTCGAGGTTAAGTCAGATAAAGCAAACACGATGAGGTAATATCCCAAAATATATCTTTGAAAAACGGGGCAGTTCCGAAAGCCATGTGATATCAAGTACAGTTAGTTTATTTACAGTCGAACATCACAATGGAAGGGGGAAAAAAACAATAGTCTACTCTACCAAAAACAGTTTCACCAGTGCTGAGACTTTACACACAATGGTTCAACAAATAAGGGGAACAAGTCCAGTGCAGTCACGCCAATCATTCCCACAGCCACGCACAGTATGAGGATCCAATACAATACCAACATTTCATTTCTCTCCTGACCTTTCACATATGGCAACATAATAACAGTAACTTTCTATACGTCAGGACATGTTATGGGAACCCAAATTCTTTAATCCATTATCAGACTCCAAAACCATTATTAAACACAAATACACACATAAACACGCATTAGAAAAAGGGCGTCCGGCTTGATTAAAATTGGCAGTGTACAGGAGCAGGAAGTGGAGAAGTGGACATTTCGTCCTTGGAACACGACAGGAATGGTGCCAGCCGCTCAAAGGAGGAGTGGGTTGACGACGACACACCGACACACTTGCTTACACGAGGAGTTCATTATTTTAAAGCCACGTTTTACACACAATGTGAGTAATGCGTCAGCTCAGCACGGATGACTAAAGACGAGGTTCAGCTCTAACAACAACTTCCTCAACCACTCAGGCTCTAAATCACAGAAGACAAGGTTGCCGGCAATTAATTTGTTAGCTGCATGTCACAACCTTTTAATACGGAGATTCATGTGATTTGATTCTTCTACATAATTGGGAAAAAAAAAGATTCTCAGGGCGTAATTTGAGCAAGTGCACTGCTTTCCTTTTTTCTTTTGCTCTGCCTCTACCTCTAAGGTTTAGAAAGCCCCCCCCCCCCACCCTGCCAGATCATTTTCTCAAGTTAATGAGATCATACTGCGTCAAGTACACGAGACACACTTTAGCTCAGAGAGGAAGGAATATATAACAGAAAGAAAATAATAAATCACCTCACACAACCGTTGTTCTGCAGAAAAAAGATGATAACCTGATAATTGTATTTAACACTTGTCTCGGATATGTTAAAAGGCACAAGTTGGTCAGATCACATTTAAAATCTAGATCAATTGTTCCACCATTAACAAAGCCCATCTTATCATGCATTTTTACACCTCCCTGCCTTTTGCGATCATTATTTTCCTGAATTAATGTTTAGTATTGTGTGCTGCAGGCAAAAAACGAGTTAATTTCTTATAAGCAAGGTACATTACACAAACACTTCTGGGGGGAAAGATTAACAAAAGGATGTAATACTTCAACACAAACACTGCTCTGAAACCACTACATGTCATTATAATTCACTTTATGTCGAATTATGAGAAAAGATTTGTGTTTGTCCACTGGGCAGTATATCGTCCCTCTTCTCAATGACGGGTGCTGAAATTCTTCTTGAACGTCTTCTTGATGCCCACACCGCCTGATCACAAGCCAGGGATGCAGAAAAAAAAGTCTGAAGGGCAAAAAGTCCCCTCAATAGGTTCCCTTTTCAGTTTTGTTAGGGCTATATTCAGACCTCCGTTAAATCCAGACCATATATACAGGCCACAGTTCGCCAAGATGCTCAGATGCATTTCAACCATTACAAGTGTCTGTCTGGGTCACAACGTCTTGCCGGAGCGTTACTCGATTGGTCGAGTCACAACGCCACGTAATCTCATCTCTGTCTGACAACTTACAGTCTGCTTTGGAATATTCCAACTCGTCTCCACAACGGAGAGTGAGAAAGAAAAAAAAAGTACTTGTTCTCTTTGTGGAAATCGATGTGAATTGCTGGAAATGGGGTTACGACTCTTTGCCTCCTCTGAGAAATCCCCAGAGCTGACAGAGGGTGACACATGAACACATTCCATTTAAAATGACTGGCTTTGAATTAATTACACACTGCTGTAGGAAGACAGCGTTTGTTGTCCGGGGTCCGCCTCGGTGATTACTGAGGAGGATGGGGGGGTCAAAAATGGGATGCTGTCGTCTCTCCAGGACGGGTCAGGAGGAACAAAAGCCAGACTGCATCTGAATGCACTACAACAGCGTGGGCAACGGAGTCGGGGACAGCTGCTCCTTCGGTGCATATTTGGCAAAAAAGGGCAAGAAGACGGTGAGCAAGACTCCGACGATGGCCAGCATGTAGCCCCAGCCGATCTGGCACTCGCCGGCGTAGTAGATGTCAGAGGCCCCGCAGAAGGACCTCACCAGGGAGGAGTTCAGGCCAAAGGGGTACACCAGCAATCCGGCGGCCATGATGAACACTGCAGAGAGGACACAAGGCCAAGGGGGGGGGGGTCAGACAGTTTACAGCCAATTCATATCGGCTGATGGAAATATTTTTTTGTCGAAGCGCACGGTGTTTCTAGCACTGCTCAAATCACACGTTCATTCGAAAAGTTCTAAAATCTCCCAGTCATGGTGGAAAGTTGTATTTACGACTCTTTTGGAAGGGGGTTGGGGTTATTTCATTTCATCTGTGGTGTTCAGAGAAAGAATTAGTGTCCCTGTCATGCTCAGGCATTGTCCTCCACATTTTTTTTTTATTTCCCTGTCAAAATACCATTTCTCCAGGTTTTATGTCTAACCTTAGCAGGATGGAACACAAACACGTTCTCAGAAGGACTGCAACATTAATAATTATAGTTTTAATGATCGCATGTCATTATGGTTTATTTTGGCCCTGAAGGGAAGTGCACATTTCCTCAACAGGGACGACATTGAGGGTTTGGTGAATCCTCTTTTTGCACCACTATCATTATTCCAGCTTTAAAGACAATATTTCTTTTTAAATTGTGTGCTAATGTTCTAGTTATAATCGCTAATGGACATGTTGATATGAATAAAACAATGCGTGCTTGCATATTATATGTGGATGCGCTAGTCGGATTAGTGTGAACATAAAAATGTCCATTTCAAGATTAAATCCTTTTTGCCTCAGTGTCTCCAGCCTACAGAAATGTGTATTTCTCTATTCCAATCAATATTTCAGCGGTACCAAAATAGTTTGTGTGTGTGTGGCTAGGGGGAACATGAATATGTGGAAATAGCTTGATGCGTGTACAGTGACAATGTCCATCAGTGTTCTCTTCATAGATAAATTCACATTGGCCTTGTAAAAGGTATTGTGTTACCTAGAGGGAAAAAAAACATCCACAATGAAGTAGCAGGGTCATCTCTTATCATCACCACTTATATGTATTGCAGCCTATGAAGTATTGATTGTCTCCGTAGGCTAGAGAGATACTGTGGCAGAATGTGTAATATACTGTTTAAAGGGCAATGTGTTTTTTTCGGTCAGTGGTAAAAACCAGTGGGTTCAATCTTTGGCTGTCCTTGGATGTAGGAAATACTGTAGCACCAATTTCTATGAATTCCCATTTTCATGCCAGCTACCCCACAACGCCATTTGGGCCTAGGAAAATTCTACCGCACCTTCTTTCATTCACTTTCATTCATTGTCATCTAAATAAAAAGAAAAAATTAAATAAAAATTAAAATAAAAACATACACAGCTATCTCTTACAGGGTGTGTTGTTTGTTTTTTTGTTTTTGTTTTTCATAATTTGTGTGAATGAACCATTTGACCTCTTTACAGGCCAAACATCTTGTAAGTGCCAACTGAAAGCCACTTGGTGGCAGTAGAGGTTTTGCAGGAAAGCAGTCTGACTCAAAGTCAAGTGCATAATGAAACTCCATCACTGCTGAAGTAGATCCATTTTCACCGAGACTTATGAGTCCTTGCCTTGTGTTATATGTAGAGAAATAAATCGAGGCCCTGGACGTCTTTATAAGTCCAGTAGTGGCACAACATAGCTTTTAATGTATTGAACGACAAAAGCACTGAGGACCTGAAATTGACAGAACCTTCTAATCCCTAATTTATGCCTCTTTAAATCCATTCGCACTCCTCATTAAAAAAAAAAAAAACACCAGGGCTTCAGAAAGAAAAGACGCTCGCCCTGCACTTCTGCGGCATCAGCTGTCTCACACAATGTCCTCAGTGCAACCGGAGGACGGCTCTCTTTTACAAATTGAGTCAAGGCCCCCAGCCCGTTGCGGCCAAGCAGTTATCGACTGATAGCGCAACAGGCTATCATCGCTGCTCTTATTTATCCCGAGTGCCGGCTGGATTTCCATTACAATGCCAGGTGTCATCGTTGTTTTTTTGCTCGGCAGAGCATGGGGGTCGCTGCAAAAGCGAGAGCTCTTGACGCTGAGTCACTGTTACGCTGCATTGATTCCAGCCGATGTTTGTTTTCCTACTTTACAAGGCGCAGCCTCTTCATGGTTGGTGGGAACCTCAATGAGAAAGCTGTAAGAGTGTCAAATCGATGGTTTGTGTGTGGGTAGTGGAGGATCGTGCTACTCGGATCAAGGATGAAGAGGTCAAGAGCTCTCTCTCTCGTTGTTCTCGTTGCACGCCGGGGGCTTTGGGAAAAGATGGCCGGGGAGAAAAAGCAGAATGATGAGGAAGAAATGCAAAGAATCTTATGTGTGTCATGTCTACGGTGTGCCCCACTCTCTGTGGAGTTCCCCGAGGGCCTGCAGCTCAAGCCCGGTGCCCATCCCTCCCGGCTCGCCACGGTGGCCTCGTGTTTTATCTGCGGGGGCCCAGTGCCTCCAAGCTCGCCGCCTAACGAGACTTTAATGACCTTCTTTATCAAGCTACCCTGTGGGAGAAACACAAAGACACAGGTGCACAGTCGCAACCTAAGGTCGCCGTCCTCTAGAAATGATGGCATTTGAAATAAATTTGGAGGGAGAGAAAACAAAAAGAAAAAAGAAGACAGAATAAATGATGAACAACACAGCAAAGTGCCCAAATAGTCCATACGGGAATGTAATCCGGACAACGCCTCTCAAACAGGTGTCAGCTAAGCAGGGTAAGGGCTGGATGTTATCAATCTGACCGGGAGGGTAATCGGGGAGATTGTCTGGGTTCGATAGTCTGCAGCTCGGGCGCACTGGATCTCTGCCAGCCTGTTATGTGAGGTGGGCTATCGAAAAACACTCAAATCCACAGGCCAACTCCAAACGGATCAATCGTATCCTTCGAGTCCGAGAGGGATGGAACCAAAGCGAAGATTATTCACGTGGCTTTAAGGGAAACTCGATCGTTTTTACACATCCCACAGGTCTTTTTGCAGGGTATTATCTGAAAAAAAACTATTGTTGTATGGAGCCGTGTGTGACAGCGGGAGACGCTTACAGTGTAATAAATTGGGATGCCACTCGATCAAGTGTCGGGCGATGCTGAAAACACGTAGAAGTAGAGCTCACGTCAGTCTGAGTGTTGTTGTTGAGGGGTCTGGCTAAAATAATAGAAGGATGACCATGTCAAGTTTGTCAGGAGTCATTTCTCACTATGATTGATGAGAAAATAAAGAAAAATTGAATCTTACAGTGATCTTTAAACACTGACGCGTTCAGATCCCAGATCAGGGAAAGGGGCCAACTTGGATAGACTCAAATTTCACATTTTATAGCAGTTGCTGGGCTTTTAAAGAGCTGTGGGCACAGTGGCCACCAGGCAGCAAACGGCTGCAAGTGCTTCCATCATTTACACATCCTAATACACCCAAGTAGTGGACAGTTCACTAACCTCCGCCCTTCAATGAATGGTCTGCGTTTGGAAGAACAGAGAGCAGAGTCTGTCCTGCCAGGCCCGTTCTCCACAGAGGTGTATTCAAGTGTTTGTTTGTCTTTGGCCATATTTCCCCCCCAAGACTGACGTGAATCTAAACGTGTGCTTATGAGCGGTGGTGGCAGTGTGAACCGGCTCTGCATTATTTTGTATTTCCTCTCTTCGTTTTTCACTCTCAATTTTCTCCTTCAACATAATTACAGACGGTGTTGATGAAAAAAATTAATAAACGACCTTGGAAGCACGTGAAAGCGGCACTGAAGTGTGCCGAGACTTCAGACGGCGGGAGGAAAATATCGATTTGCAAAGACAAAACAGCCACAGGTAGCCGCCAGGCTGCGGAGCCCATTTTGCACACGAATGGGTAGAACATACCTTCATATGCGCGCTTGTCTCTGCGTGGCAAAAGGTTTGTGCGTCGTGGCGCGTGCGTGTGTGCACACACGGCGAGGGCGGGAGAGAAGAAAAGCTTAATGACATAAAACAGAGGGGAACGCATCGTGTCATCAAGCCAAGCGTAACTGCCGCTTTTACCAACTGAAACAAGGGGAATGAACCTCGAATCCCTGGCGGTGGCGCGGTGAAACCGGTCGAAACAGGCTCACGGCGCTGACAAAGAAAGAGACGGAATAGGTTTGGGGGGCACTAAGGTGTGTGATAGCCTGCAGTCCAAGCGTGACTCGGAATCAATTCCATGGCCCGGCTCCGAAATAGAAATCCCCGACGCGAACCTAGAGTCGAATGATTAGTCACGTGAGCCGACGTGCGAGATCAAATGCAAAGATCCGGTGAGTTTATCCCATGTCAGGAAATGTCAGAAATACAATCAACTGCAGTGTACCGCGCAGTCATACCACCTCGTATCCAATGCGCTATGTCTCAATTTTGGTCTTCCCAAGATATTTCTAATAAAAATAAAAAAATTCAATTCCGCGAGCTTCAAGGCCCTTCCGTTACGATGCCGAGACCTTCTGCCTCGGATCAATCTCTCCCGCCGCTCTGCGCTGACTGTCATAACTCTGTTAGCGGCGGGGTGGAATCAAATTAAACTCCAAAGGAAATGTAGGGCTCTCCCACAGTCTTTAATTTGGGTTTTTGCCAGCGTGTCGCCTGTGTGCTCGCTCCCCCCGGCAAAGAGTTACATAAATAATACTAAATAAACGGATTGTTAGCAGTTCGTCTGGGGTGGAACCCCAGCACGCAGTAAAACTCTGGGTACGGTCGCCTCGAACCGAAGCCAAAAGCGACGCACTAAAACCGTCTTAAACTTCGGCAAAGTTCCCCGGGGATGATTTACAGACAGACAGCGGCTGGCTTCATGAACGCGGAGCGACGACAGGTACCTTTAAAATTGTTTTACAATAACACGTCAGCCAGAGACACTGGCACAGGGAAGGAGGTGACTGGGCTTACACCTTTGGTGTGTTACCTCCTTGTGTCGCCATCGGCAACCACTGCTTGCGGTCACCGCGGCGAGAGGAAAACTCCTTATCTGGCCGTTGTCGTTCGGGGGACATTATCTGCTGCGACTACTCACTCCAAAAGCACACGAAAGGGCACGCACGTTAAGAGTGCGGCCTTAACATAACCCTTACCTCGCATTGCCACGACATCCACACACACACACGCACACACACAAACGCGCAAAAACACACATTTATCATCTTCTCCTCAAAAGCCAATACCCGCCTTCCGCCAGGTAGAGAGGCAAACACACAACAACGGCAACAAAATGAATCTAATAAATCTGGATTTTGTCCACGCGACGCTCACCGGATCCGAGACGCTGCCGGCGTCCGTCAGCGATAAAACGCCGGGACAGGAAACACGTGCTGGGAAAAAAAGGCACAAATTTTGTCTCTCATTAAGACGGACGCAAGCCCCACGCCGTACATCGGGACTTGGGCCTTTATCTGGGGCCTATCTCCACCACATCCCTCCGTCACCTCCTCTCCCATTTTTCTTTTATCCACAAGTACAGAATTTCCCACGAATAGAGCAGGTAATCCGATTCTCCGTCTGGTTCCGTGTAGGCAACAATAACCTGAATGTGATCAGGCCGGCTGATGTAAATGAGGTGTTTATTTACAACAGCGGCCTGGGGCAGTCAATACCGACCGTGACCCACATACGCTCGCTGTAATACCGCGCACAGGTTTTTCCCCATACACATCCACACGCAACTGTCCAAACTCGCACTAAGGGGTCAATGCCTGGCTCAGCAGCGGGAAAATAAAAAAAATATTATGTTTTTAAACTATGGTTTATTATGTATGATACGTAGCCACGATTTTAACCACTGTGTGTGTGTTGGAAATGTGACAGTGTTTGTGTGTCTCCCTCATTTCCAGCGCTTAGAGGAGGGGAACCGTAGGGTGGTGGGGGAAAGTTGTGGGGAGCTGAACTGTGCCTGCGATGCATCTCCCGGTAGTCATCTGGGACGTGGCGGAGCACAGGCGTAAACAGCAGGGACTCCATCCTAATGCGATGAGCTGCGCTCTAGGATGCACACAGCCATGTTGATTATTAAGCTCAGTGCGCCTCTGGGAAATTATGCTAATGACGTCCCCCTCCGACTACCTGCATTCCTCGGAACATTTGGCTGAAGGTGATGGTGTCCACGGCAGCGACTGCAACACGACTCCCCTATATGTGTTTCTGTGTTAGATCACGGCGGAGAGGGAAGAGGGCAGCCAGAAGGGAGAATGGAAAAATATATATATATCAAAACATCCCGAGAAGCACTTTGGTCGATAGACCTTTAATTACGGCGTGTTTTTGGATTTTATTGTTAAACTTTTATAGCCTTTCAACTGGAATAATGTTAAGATCTGACAATCGTCTGCGATGACCAACAGCTACTGATTCTTAATCCACCGATTGTGGATGTACAAAGCCGGTTTGAAACCACTGGGAAGTTGGACCAGTGAGAATAGGGCCACGGGTGAAAACCTGTTGACCTTGAGAGGCGCACGAAAAAAAGAGATCATAGAGTGAGCAAGAGGAAAATAAAATATGGGGCGCTGGGAGAGATTAGCGGGGCCATAAAATAGCTTCTGTTATCTTCAGCGTGAGCAGCTCTGCCTGTGGACTGGTCAATCAGAGCCCAGTAATAGGTCTATTTCTCAGCGACTCCCCCAGGCTGCCCTAATCCCACACCCGCGGCCCCAGGAGGCATTGGGTCATGACCGGGGCTCAGGAGGCAGAGCGGGTCGCCCACTGATCAGGAAGGTCAGGAGGGTTCCATCGCTGGCTCACAACTTGCCAGACACTGAACCCTGCCAGAGATATATATATGTATATATATATACATATATATATTGGACACACTATGTGATTGTGACAATACAAAACATAAAACACTATATACATGCAATCTATTTTAATGTTTAGTTTATTTTTGTATAACTTTGATGCTCTTTACTTGTTCAGCCACCTTGCATCTTGGAGTACAGATTCTGTGCCAAAGCGTCAAAATGACCTCACGGAAAACACAAACACAAACGGTGTGAGAACATGACGTGGATGCATGTTGCCAACCGACTAGAGATCCCTTTACGGTAATAACAATAACGACTTAAGATATTCTTTTATTGTCCCACAGAGGGGAAATTTGAACTTCCTTTACTTTTCTGCAGAGATTTGGATGGGAAGATCAATACGACTACTTTGTCCATTAAATATGAAGCTGGGGACACCTCTAAAGCTCACCCAGGGTTGTTGTTGGGAAACAAAAGGTTACAGGTGCTGGTGGGTGGACATGTTTAACCTTCAATCGCTTCCTCTGTGGACACACTACACAAACAAATGCCACAAACTACTTTGCACTGACAAGCAGCTGACGGCCAGGTCAGTGGATCGTTCCCAGGAAGACCGGAGAGGCTGCTGCTTCGGTCTTCAACCGCAGAACGATGCATGTCACTTGCTGATTGGGGGCAAGAAGCAACACGTGAAAAGAAAGACAAAAACAACGATGCACAGCAGTTGGCTGGACACCACTTTTTCACAGCCTCCAAACAAAGACCACTTCCAGTGTGTGTCTCTCAGCTCCCAGAGCATGCTGAGCCATCTCAATTCCCGCTTATGACTGCAGACCTCCATCCTGGGAGCCCTGTGGCAATGACACACAAATCTCGCACGCGGCATCCAATCTATCATTTTAATTACTTCCTGTTCCATATGGCCATTTTTTTTTTGTTGTACGTTGCAAATTAATTTCCATTGCAGACAAATTGCTTGTCCTTGACTTCCTTATTCTTTACGAAGGCAAATCCGCGCCACACGCCGGCTGGTGGCGGAGATACAACCCAACATAACATAACTGAACTTAATCCGTCACTCAATCCCGCCATCCCACTTGGCTGATTGAATTAGCATGGGAGACGAAGTGCCTCATATGCTGGTGAGGAAAATAAATAATGACAACATGAGGAAAAAAGGAGCATGGGGAAGATTAGATTGAAGACATCAATCAGCGGTGAAAACTTGATGTGCAGTCAAGGAAAAAACAGTTTTGTTCCTGTGTGTGTGTGTGTGTGTGTGTGTTGGTGCGTGAGTGCAGTTTATATAGGAAGCCATGCGTCTGACGTTAACCCTGTGATTGTGTTGACAGCCTTTGGCCCTGAGGCTAAGCCCCTTAAGCGAAGATGACTCCGGGGTTCAGAAGCTGCCTGAGGTCCGACGAAGAATGTCAGCCATGAAAGTGGGAACAGCGCTGTGACACGGGACGGTGCGCCGCATGTATCCAGCTGCGCTACGGCGTCACAGTTCACGGCGGAACATGGGAAACACTGAATATGGAATGTTACCATATGTCTCGTACTGATGTGTTATGCAAAGTAGATGAAAGCTTCTCAATCAGACCCAACTTAATTTGTGCCCACAAGGCCGTTTTCAGAGATGCATATTGCCCATAAGCACAAATATGCACTTGTATAATAACCCACATACAGTATGCACTGAAAAGGCGAAATTGCTGCCGTGAGGCGGACGAAAAAAAGAGCAGAGTTCGGGACCCGGCTAGAGGCTATAGGGATTAAACAAAGCAGACACACTTATAGTATTTCCTATTAGAATATTTTTAAATAAATGATTTGAAAAGAAATATAGTTCAAATTTAGCAGGGCTTCATATTTGAGTGTCAACACATTTTACGACAGCTGCGCTGCACCATTGCCCCTGTTCAAAACATGCACGAGAACAGTACAAAGGATATAATTAATCCCGTCCTTGTTGAATACATTTACATTCATCCATAAACACAGTCGCTACACCAGCTATTTGTCTGTATGAACTCATGGCATAATGCCAAACAGGTGGGGAAAAGTGTAAAATGCATGAATTCACGAGGCGAGCTAAGAACAGGGCAGTCACATTGCAATTGAATGCCGAGCATTTTTTCAAATTGAGGAATGTTGCTTGAAATGGGCTTCCTTCACGGTGTGGCTGTACAGGTTGCTCAGCGCATAAACAACCCCGTAACTCAAATGAGGAAAATACGAAAAGCTCCGATACAGGTTCCGACCTCTGTTAGGTAAATGCATTTTTGCATCCATAGACACTTTTAGAAACACAATCGCCTTGGCTCTTTATTGGGAAGAACCACATTCTCCCCACTGAAAGGGAGAATGTGGATATTATTCCTACACGGCTGCTGTAGACAAAAGATCAGGAGCCCCCGCACCTGGGCAAACTGACTATATATGAGCTTTCATTTGTTCGTGCGTGCGTGCGTGTGTGTGTGAGAGAGTGTTTGTGTGTGTGTGTTTGCATGTGTATGAGAGAGACTCTGGCTTTGCGTGTGTAGTGTCCACATAAAGCACCCCCTCCTGGTGTGTAAGTCTTCATCACAGTCGTATGTGTGTGTGCGTGTGTGTTTGCGTACGTGTGTGTGTGTGTGTGTGTGTTACTGTTTGTAAGAGAGTGTTGATGCTACGCAAAAGCAGAAACTTTCTGATGTGATATAACAAAGGGAATCCAGTGCACCCGACATGCTGTGTCTGTAAAATATTTTTTACGTTTTATGTTTATGATATTTAGAGCTGTATAAGCCCATAAAAAACAATCTAAACAATGAAATAGAGAAATGCCTTTATTAAGCTTTCTCTGTGACAGGTCAGCAGGTGGTGCACCTGCTGTGGAATTGAATTGTGTCTTGAATCCGATATTGGCGCTGAGCTCACCGGTGTCTAAAAAACGAAAGAGACACTAGCCACTCCTGCACGGTAGTTTGTGAATCTTGATTTTTTTCCCTGTGAAAAAGTTACCAGTAATGCTCACGGGAATACAACCGAGCACAAATACAGCTGAGGTAGAGGCGTTTTGTACAAAACAACATCATGGCGGCTGTGAAGATACAAAGCGCAAGGAGCATTACCTGACAATATATAGAAACCTTTATGAAGAGCGAGTAGCTGGGTGGGGAGGGGGGGCGGTGGGGGGGGGCAGCAACATTATGAATCTCTGCAGGAAATATCGGGACCCTGCTGGGCTGCTGTAATGAAGCTCCGCCCTGCCATTGCTCCCTGACCCACTGGCATTAAGAAAAAATGGAAACCATTACCTTCAGCCTTCACCTCATTGGCCTACCGAGTGGGGAGACCTGGAGCAGACGTGTGTGCGTGTGTGTGTGTGTGTGTGTGAGAGTGGGTGTGCGCGCGCGTGCGTGTGTGTATATTTGCGAGGTATAGATGGCGAGGCAGGCAGGAGGCACAGCAGGAGATACGGAGCAGACACAGGACTCCTGCTGACTATGAAAAATATGTAATAATGTAATCATAATCACAGGCGGAACTGGGATTTTAGGTGCGTGTCATACCAGGTAAATCCACCAACAACCGAGGAATCCTAAAACACACAAACACAAACGCAGGAGACTGAGCTTTTAGAGCCCATTGCACAGGGATCCACGGCGCCTGGAGTGGAACGAGACCGGTGTCCGCTGCTCTGGTTGTGTCCTCCGTATTTTGGCCAGTCTCACAAATTGAAGTGCTACTGGCTGGAGTTGATTTGATCAGCAGATCTCCGGCGTCAAGTTCATTATAAGAGATGGAGCACCACCGCAGCCGGCCACAGATGAACTTTATAGATAAGATGGGCTCCCTTCCTCCTGGCACTGCTTTCCCTGTATCTATTTGGTCATTAGTCTTCCCTTTCCTCCGCTCCTCTCCTCTCACTGATACTTAATAGGAGAACGACTTGTTGTTTGGCAGCTGACTCACACCGCATCTCGTTCGAAGCTTTCCTGAACCAAAATGAAGCCACTCGTGGAGTTTTTCTTGCTTACAATAAGCTGAAGAAATTGTTTTTTTAAATTCCTGAAATGAACCAAATTGGACTCTTTGCTTCTTAATCTCAAATCTCGAGTACCTGCTACCTTCCTCTACACACCTCTGAGTGACTTCTTTCGAATTGCTGACCGTCTAAATGAGGTAATAAGGGATTTTGTTTCCCAAAACTCATCCCATGTCCTCTCATTGATCTTCTGGAGCTTCTGTCTCAAAGCAAGATTCCACCTGCTCTCTCATCACTCGCCTCTCTTTTTAATCCAGGGAGCCCAACTGAGATCTGCCTTCAGCCTCTCGGTGCTGATAAATGGCTTCCATCTCTCAATCGATCACATGCTTTCAGATCTGTAAATGAAAGCTGGGGTAACAAGGATGACCAGAGAGGTAATCAAGAAGACCACCGGGACACGAGGGAGGGGAGCACTAATGCAGTGAAAGCAATTCCTTGGTTACGGCATTCCGAGCAAAGCAGTCCGAGCTGTGGCGGCTGAGCATACACACACGCGCGCGTGCACACACGCACACAAACGCACACATACAGGCTGAATGACATTGGGTCCATCTTGGGAACAGGGGTCTCGGTAACAATAGTCTGCCTCCCTCGTCTTTTCATTGTCTCGGTCACACACGCCCACACTGGGTGTCAGTGGTCAGGGTCAGAGGGCGACCCCCGTTCATTCAAGCGTGACTCCGGGCCTTAATCATACATACTCTCTGTTTCACCCGCTGAGCATCTATCACGGCGAAAATGACAGCCAGAAAGAAGTGAGAGAGAGTTTTTTAGGAAAACATTATGGAAACCGTGGTAAATGCTCATTCAGAAGTAAAATGTAGCAATAAAGAGTTGTGTATGACTAGTTTCTTTATACTTTTTTATAGACGACATACTTATTCAGTATACAAATTTGCACTTGTACGGATGGATTGCTTTTTTTCCCCCCCAAGTGATTAAAAAATGCAACATGAACACACACAATCACACGCGAATTGTGCACACGAACGTCCCGTGATTGGTAGCGCCGCACGGATATGCCCCGCGTGGTTTCAAGATCAATTTAAGCCCAAGCACATGCACATAGACATGTCGATTGTCTCTCAATCGCAGCTATCACAACATAGCTGATATGTTGATATGTGGAGTGGAGTCGGTGAGGGGACTGGAGCGTAAGTGCCCGCTAATTGTGACAACACGGCATAAATTGTCCTTATTGCAGGAAAACATTTTACATGCAGGAAGTACATTTAAAAAATAACCTGACAGATCTGCTGAAATCAGTGCAGGTGACTCCATGTATGTTGGTGTGTGAGTTTATCATATATGACCTAATGTCAACAGTATATGTACCTCTCCCATCGTGAAACTCAAGATCTGAGGCACTGGCAGGCGTCCACGGTTTGTGGTTCACACCTCTCCTTGTCCAGACCGGCCCACTGAGCAATTTGTCAGGAGGAGAAGAGGAACTCATCATCATCACCCCGGGGCGTGGGGTCAGAGAGGTGAAGTGGGTGGGCGGGTGTGGGGCTCCTGCGTAACACTGGGGACCAAACACACCAGCCTGGCGGCAGAATATCATGTTCGCCCCTCAACTCTTAACACTCACACGTGTCACAGATGAATCCTGGTCATCCACCAAGGCTGGGTTGGGTTTTGGAAAATTGCACTACAGTTGGCTTGTGTTTTTGTGGATGAGTGACGATATCCACTGGCCTTCGCTCTTGCGTCCCACTCGGTTGACAAGGTGTATTGCTTGCTCACTTGTGGGAAACTGTGTAGTAAGTGTGATCACAGCTGTGGCCAACGGGGCAGTTTGAACAGGGCTGTTGTCGTCCCCAGCACCTGTGACAGTTTGTGCCTGTGAGCGCTGGCTCACTGAACAATCAAGAATCTCCATTTGATCTGCAAGCTATACAGAGACATTCCTCAGTGTGAAATGATGAATTAATTACACAAATTCTGCATGTGGTAACTAACGAATATGTTCCTATTTATGTTGCAGTCTTGTGAACGAAAACAAAACC
Source organism: Colistium nudipinnis (assembly GCA_016785305.1). NCBI lineage: Eukaryota > Metazoa > Chordata > Actinopteri > Pleuronectiformes > Rhombosoleidae > Colistium > Colistium nudipinnis. The sequence continues at coordinate 252,944 of JAFBJU010000248.1, read as the reverse complement.
TAGTTGCCGATGACTTTCTTGGCACAATGGGTGAAAGATCTAATTAGGGTGTATTTTTCAGGTGGCTTTCAAACATCTCGCTTTATTTTGAAGCTGCGTACACTCAGCCAAAGGGAGAGGCAAGGCCATTTGTTGTCACGCTGTCTGTGGGAGGATGAATGGCCCGGAGACAAAGCCAGGTGGTGGCCACGCGTTAATAACAAGGTGGAGACCTTGTTTTTTTACGGCCTTCAACCAGCACTCATCTCTCCACTGTGTGCAAACATTCCCTCATCCCAAAAGCATGCCGTACATGTCTGGAAATCCCGAGGGAAAAATAAAAGATATACAGGTTTTCTTCTCCATGCCGGGTTCCTTTGAAGGTCTAGCTTCCCCACCCCAGCCACAAACACGCGCACACACACACACAAACACATACAATAATCTTCAAATTACATAAGCGGGGCGCGCGGATCCCTCAAATCAAATTATCATGATAACTGGCGCGTTCAATACTGAGCACAAAGACTGGTTAACATCTTCGGCGGCTACTCTATTAACAGCTTTATCACTAAGCAACAGCAGAACAACCCAGACACACACAAACACCAAGGGACGCACCATCACACACACACACACACACAAACACTGTCCGATTAAATGTAATGGTGCTGCGTCTAATTTGGAGGGTGTTTGACAGACACCGTTTTAATGACCCAGAGGCCGTGAGGACTTAAGCTGACAGGAGCATACAGGGCCTCTATCGTGTCAAAGGAAAATGACGTGGTAGTTTAAAAAAAAAGCATCTGTAAAAAGTGAGATGGGGGGGTCCTTTTTATTCTCCCATTAAATCGCACTACTTTGAATAATCCGAAAATACAATTATGGTCACAAACAATACACAAAAGGCAAAGAATTCACCGGGAGGTAGTGGAAAAAAAAACAAGGCAGGCTTTTCACCCTGGCTTCGGCTCTGGCACTCTGGGAGTGCCGAGTAGCGATGTGATAAGAATAGCCACGCGGCTTTGGTCATGAAATCCCTAATTAGCCTATAGCATGCCCTAAAAGGCAGCTATGAGACCCTCACGGTCTCCTCCCACCAATCCCCCACTGAGCCGACACAATGGAGCACGGTCTGAGAGGAACCTGGACGTGGGTAGAGGCGTCGGCCTATCGGAGGGCTCCCCTCCACTGTGCAGGTCCCGGCGATGAGACTCTGATAAGGTTTCTCTCTCATAACACCAGTCTGGCACGCCCACACAAACTGTGGCCCCCTGTTCCTTTAGTATCGCAGGTTAATTAAAACAAGAGCTGTCCGCCGTTCACGAGAATATTGCCATGCACAGTCCAGATGACGCTCATTACGCCCCGGCACTTTGTATTTGGAAGAATGGGCTTCTGCTAAACCCAACAAAGATTTAAACACACAACTCTTGTGCTCATGTCTTAATGTGGATGGCGCTCCCTGTCATTAGCAATTTTCTCCTCGCTGTGTTTTGGGATAATTAAGCAGCTCAATTTGGCGCCCATCTCGCCCTAATGAGAGGCGATGCACCCAGACCGTGCATGTGCGGAAAAGAATCTGTATAATTAGGGAAGACGAGGCAAATTGTCTATCGACTCAAAACAGTACCATTCCGAGTGTTTTTTCCGAAAAGGTCAGCGGGGCAGCGGGGAGGATGGCCAAACCGAAGGTGGACCATCTGGTTGTGGGACAAGTACATCCCTCTGCTCACTGTTCCACCTTCCTGCCCTCCAACAATTCAACTGGTGTGTGTAGGTTTTCGCCGAATACATTTACATTCATTAGCATTGACATTTGCGGTTCTGGCGCGTTGACGTGGCGCTTGGCTTTTCGCCGGGTGTGTGATTCGTTTATTGATGTCTGAGTTTGGGAGGCACTGAGTGTGCGTTTAGTCTGTAATGACGGTGTCATTTCGCAGGAGCAGAAGCCGACAGAGGGTGCCGAGGACTGATGCATCACAGGTGAAAGCCCCTGACGGCGTGCCCTCATTGATTGAGCGGCAAAAACAAACTGAGTATGCAGGCCCGCACTCTGCAGAGCGTGATGAATGCGGGGGCTAAATATCACCATAAAACCATCCGTAAATCTGGTCGACGTGGAGGACCGGCCAATAATTGCCTGACTGCATCCCTCTGTGTGACTCAAACCAACTCGGCGCATCCGTGTGTGCCTCATAAGCGAGAACATGTAACTTGCTGTACTGCAGGTCACTGCGGTTCAAGATTGTGTTGAGACGGATCTCCTACAGCCGACATCAGCCAACCGTACCCAAGTATCTGTCCTTGTGTAGCTTGATTAAACTGTTTTACTTTTGTGACAAAATCATTCAAATCCCTGCCCCCCCACGACAAGCGGATTCATGTCAGGTTAAGAAGGGTTAATAGAATATAAATTGCCTCTGTATGTGTGTGTTTTTTTTTATGTCTCGTGGACTGTCCAGGGTGTGCCATGCCTCTCACCCAAGGTCCAGCTCTGCCAGGGCCTTCAAAGGATTAGAGGTAAAGATAACGGGCGGATGGACACGCAGAGATGCAAGGGTTCAGCTGTGAAATCGGCCTGTTTTCAGGTTGATACCGTCCGCTCTGATCTCAGGTCTGTGCACAAAGTCTCCCGTGGCGACCAATCACCACTTCCAACTGATTTCGGGTCGTAAAAAAGTGCCCCCACCCCCACCCCCACCCCCCCTGAAATGCACCAACACCAACCCGGCATTACGCTCCGTGACTAAGTAAATATGACCGGCGTGCCCGGTGCGAGCCAAAGTGTGTCTGCGTGATGCCATCAGCCCACATCGCTGCCCATGCACATCTCACGCCCGGCCCGTACCAGCCCGATGTACCATCTGCCTTGGCAGAACATGGTCGGTGACGGGGGGGGGGGGCTTCAATCCAGCTGCAGCCCCTGGATTAATGGCCGCCCTCCCTACCATCTCTGCCTGCTACTTGGGCTGCTGTCCCAATATCTGCATGGTGCCTGCCAAGCTCATTATCCATGCACAGTTTAAGTCAAAATGCCACACGCTCACTAACTGATCGATGGCGTCTTAAACAGTGGGGAGCCATTTAAACAAGGAGTGGGGGCTTGTGTGTGTGTGTGTGTGTGTGTGTGTGTGTGTGTGTGTTTGGGTGTGCTTGTGTGTTACAGTTTTCCAGCAGCCTATGTTGCCCCTGTCATCTCATCTTTCCCAGCCAGTCTGTATGGATTTAGGTGGCTGGACTGTGGGCCAGGCTCCATCGATTCCAAACAGCCAACCAATCACGCTGACTGGCAGCTCCGTCGAAGGGCGCACCTTGGCTTTTAATAGTAGACACGACTACAAACTCCTGCTGACGTGCCGCCACCGCAACCTTGTGTATCCGCATAATGACACAGACAAAGATGTAGAGGCACAGGCACATAGCGAAACAATACTTTTAAAAATGTGACTAATCTTTCTTGTGACTTGTGCTACCGGTGGGTTGGGGAGCGGCTTAGCAAATTACTCGGAGTAAAATGCAAATGACCTTGTCTCATCTCAACGCCAACACTGGGAAATTAAATAAAAGCTTCTTGTGACTTGCAGCGCACTGTTTTCACAGTTGTATGTGTTTTCTGTGTGTGTGTGGGGGGGGGGGGGGGGGGGGGGGGGGGGGGGGTACTCATGCTGTCAAGGCTTTGCTTTAAATCTTCTTAAGACCTATTTCACTGCACATAGCGAAACAATACTTTTAAAAATGTGACTAATCTTTCTTGTGACTTGTGCTACCGGTGGGTTGGGGAGCGGCTTAGCAAATTACTCGGAGTAAAATGCAAATGACCTTGTCTCATCTCAACGCCAACACTGGGAAATTAAATAAAAGCTTCTTGTGACTTGCAGCGCACTGTTTTCACAGTTGTATGTGTTTTCTGTGTGTGTGTGGGGGGGGGGGGTACGCATGCTGTCAAGGCTTTGCTTTAAATCTTCTTAAGACCTATTTCACTTCTGCGATTTCTTAAGACTTGTGTGATTTATAATTGGAATAAATTCAAACAAAATAACGTTTCCACGAACGTGTTTAAGTCTGTGTGTCAAGTTTGTGTTTGTGTGCCTTTCTAAAAACCACAAGACAGTGTTCTGGCCCGTGTGACTGTTTCTCTGCTTTCTGTTTTGTGTGTGCCTGCTGTCTGTGCATCTACCTCTTTGTCTGGCCTGCTCCATTGTCACAACCCACTAATAGGAATTCACAGCCGTTTAATAATTCACACTAGAGGTGGGTGGCTACAGTAAACTGTCAACACAAAAATCCAAGCGCCAATGAATCATCACCATATTGCATCTGTCTTAGTTTATATATATATACTGTATATATATATATATATATATATATATATATACACACAAACGCACACGCTAAAAACACATATGCTCATGTATCACTGTTCCTCATAATATTCCTAATGGCCCGATGCTAAACGGGATAAACCTGGAGGTCTGGGAGAGCTGTGAGCACTTTCCATTATTAGAAATGGAGACCCCATTGGCCTTTGGGATGGGGTGCTAAGCCCAGGGATATTACGATGATGGAGATTCTATGTGGAGTATTTGCCATACATGCAGATGTGGTAATTCAGCAACCTGGGCTGCAGGTTAGTCTGCCTGCTTCTGGACGCTAAAAATGTCTTCCATTCTCCTATGACGTCCTCGGCTGCATATTTGCTTTCTCATGGTCTGTCTTTTCCAATGATTTGTTAGTTCACGAGAGGGCGTATCAGAGGGCAGGTGGGAATGTGAAGAGGAAACCGGAGGAGAGAAATTAATATCTGATCGTGTTTGCACTGCATATATATTTGAATATCTCAGGCACATACTGATTTCAGTAAAATGAAATGTTGAATGAATTCATAAAACATTTATTTGACAATCGAAATGGAATGCCATTAGCATTCAATTCAATATTTATGAATCGTTTTTTTTGCAAATAGAGGCCAGAGAGGAAAAAGACATCCAGTGCCACAAAACTGTAGATGTGAACTGGAAAAAATGTCTGCTTTAGTGTCCGAGCACAGAGCTGTTCTTTTGCGACACAGGGAGAATGTAGGTTTGACTGGATGGAAAAAGTAAAACTGTGAGGTGTTCTGATAATGATATATATTGCAAAATTGGTTTTGGTAATAAAAAAAAATAAAAAAAATCCGTTTTGATTAAATGAAGTAGTTGTATGGCAGACGTTCATGTTTGGCGATGTGTCAAGGAGAAACCTTCATTATCAGTCGTTCTGGGAGGTTCCGCGACCACGCTGCCTTGGACGAAAAAAAAAAAAAAAAAACTCATTCTAAATATTAAGAAAAGTCCCATGATAGGAAAATACGCAATAAAATGCCTCATATATCACTCTACATCCCCCGTGCTGTGGGTTATTGTTTGATTTTGATAGACACAGCCTTTTTCTTCAGTGTTCCAGCAGGACATGCATCATCACCACCGCCTTCAGCAGGGAGTGGCTCTTTGTCTGTCTGCTCGCTCTCGGCATGCTGCGTTGCACAAACACACACGGTCACACACGCACGCACAGGAGACGGCCCCCTGTTTGTCGGCCGCTGAGAATAATGCTTTCCATCTGCAGCCGTGCAAAGCGGATGTGGAGAGCTATACGGATTTCTGTCATCAAACACGCGACCGTCGGGATGACCCGGGTTACGCGGGTGGAAAACTGGAAATGCTCGGGGTTCCCATCGTTCCCTTTCGGATCTCTTTATGGTAGATTCCCACACTCGGAAAAATCCCAAGCTGACGCTGTAGATCGCTTCGGCCAAACCTTTGTTGGTCTTCAGTGACTGCGCGAACGGGAAGGGGCTATTCATAAGGCCGCGGCTCAGCGCCGAAATTAGATGCATTTTTTATAACATAAGCATCTGCTTCGGGAGCCAAGAGGTGTCACGTTAAGTCTGACCATTTACTGTAACTAACTGCTTCAATTGAGACAATGCAGCAGAGGTGGCGGGGCGAGGTTAACACCACAGTGCATCGGCAACCCTGCAAACTCACCAACCTTCTTCTCTTAAGCACATACTTTACATCCAGTCACGCAGGCCTTTAATGCGTCTCCTTTCGGTCCTGCTACTCAAGGTAAACTTTTTGCGTTTGTTTTTTTTTCTCTCTCCACAGCTGGGGGGCGAGATATGAATGAACCTTCCAGGGCCATGCTGTCGGTTTGGACGATATCATTCCACGCACTGTTATTGGGATCAAGCCGATTCTGGAAACGGGCAGGAGAGACTTGGCGCATATCTCCAAAGCATCCTGGGGGATTAGCGCAGACGCACAAAGCGTGTTTGAGAAAAGGAACCAACGCTGGTTGTGTTATGATGCTTGAAAAGCGATTATCCTGCCAACCTCGAAGTTAAACCAACACCACCGCCGGACCTGCTGGCTCGCTGCAGGGTTGGGGTGACCCGGTCACGGCGCAACCTTTCCCTCTCCGTCACAGTTCGCCAAATCTCTCTCTCTGCACTCCGCCCCGAGGCTGTGAGACATTTTTTCCGCGCCGCCGCCATGATATGGAAACACTCGCTTCTGAGCCGAGGCGCACACGCGAGCTGCCGTCCCGTCGGGAAACCCCTCCACCCCCACAACATTAGCTGCCGTCTTTATTAGAGCTATTAGTGTGCGAGGCGTGTTTCTCATATCCGGGCCGTGCTAATGCGAGGTTAGATTGATGATGATGATGCTCGGCGTGGAGTCTTTTTTTTTTTTTGCGTCCGATATGCAGAGGGTTGACGATGAGGGCATGATTTCCATAATGAAAATGTATCCTCCGCGTCTCCTTGATGAGCTGTTGACAGAAGAGAAAAACAACAAGTGTCTTTGTGTCTTCCGCACATAAATAAATGGGAGAGTGGAAAATGAGCCGGTTCAGCAAACGACTCCATCAGCACTTGTTTTTTTTCTCTTCTCTTGGTTTTTCCCAGATTAGCAAAATCCCAACAAATCAAACTCTGTAGCTTTCTGACGGAGAAGACAAAGCCCCGTCGCTCTCCTCGCGCTGCCCTCCCCGGCTCTGAGCAGCCTACCTTCTAGCTTTATTGCCAGAGAGCGACTCTGGCTAGATGAGATCCCCGCACAGCTTAACATCTGGGCGCTTTGCTGTTGATGCCCTCATAAATAAAAGATAACTCCTGCCTACCGCGCACAGTCGCACTGGTATAAATCATGTATATGGATTTTCACTTGGCTTTCACTCTCTCTTTCTCTTACAGTCTCTCGACCCCGCTTCCTTCATCCTGCCCCCCTTTTTTCATAATTCTTACTCTCTCGCCTCTCCTTCGCGTTGTCTTTGCAAACCGGTGGGAAGTCCACGACACAAAGGTCGGCGGCAGGTCATTAGGAGGTTCGCGGTGCCGGGAAGAGAAGCCACGTTGTCCTGGCGTTACAAAATCTCTGCACTTCGGGTAAATGTCAGCTTTCAAATTTCCTCCCCTCCTCCTTAAGTAAAGTTTAAAATGACATTTAAATAAATGTGCACCAATGGATGGTCCATCAAGGTGCCAACTAGGGCAGATCTAGCATTGTATGCTAATTAACGGCAGCAAAAAGCCAAATATAAATATATAATATGTTGTACCTAAGACCATTTAAAAAAAAAAAATCAACACTCAGTGTTCTGCCACTGGGTGCTGGATAAATGTAAAACCTTCATGGACTGCTGGAGCGATGAAAGGTTGCCTATAACATAGTGTATGCTAAAATGTTCAATGCTTTCTGACAGTTGGGGTCGCGAATGATTAATTATTATTATTGCAAGTGTCTAAAAATGAAAGGTAGTTATCTTTGAAGGAACAAGCCACACATGTTCACAGGAAGTGACGTTCATCTGTAGGGGAGCCAGCCTTTTGGATGCTGAAGAAAACAAAAGACAATATCCCAGGCTTCCCCTGCTTGAATTTTGCCCTGTTTGTTTTTTTTTGGTTGGTCCTCCAACTAAGCAAATTACTACAGATAATGTACCCGCATAAAAAACTGTGAAAGGGGTGATGTGGCAATAATCAATATTTTTCAGTCAAATTTTAACCACAGCAAACTGACTAGAAAAACGTACGCGGTTGACAGCTCATTATTATTGTTTTTCAGGCCCAAAATTTAGTTCTTATTTGTTTTTAAGAAATGAGTATCCACCTCACCATGTGTCACCATGTCAACAAAGAAAATGCTCAGGGTTTAAGAGCAGTACATTTCACTACATATTACATGTCAATTTCAGAATAGATAAATAATATTCAATTACAAAGATAATTTGCTGTGAAAATGACGTCTGAGTAATATGATATTTTCAATAACAGCCCAGCTTTATTAATGTACAGTGTGAGGCTTTGTTGATGCCTGAGGGGAAATTCTTTGCCACATCCAAACCCATGCATCATGTTATTGTGCGCATGGATCCGCCTGGTCATGGAGGCACAACACAAACGGAACAGTCGGATTCAGCCAAACCGAGAGCAGGAGCCGAGGTGGGACACAGATGAGCTGAAAGACAGAGACGTGGACGTCTGTCTGTCTCGGGGTCTGTTGGGAGATTAGTGACTGTACAACCTGAGTGCTGGTTAACAGGCTGATGTGTTTAATCCCAAAGGACAGGAAGCCAAATCATCTTCAAAACAAGAAGGAAAAAAAAAACTAATTATGTCAAGTCTCCTCTGGCTGATGATAAAGGATAATTACTTTTTTTTTTTATTCCCCTCGCTAAAGCCAAATACGCTCCCTAAAATGTGGCGACGTAACCTTTAACGAACACCGCGTGATTGATGTGGCATCTCATTTCACCCCCTCCCCTCCAAATGATTACAGATCATACGTTCCCCCTCTTGAAAAACACACACGCACAACACGCAAACAATTTGTCCTCCCCCTCAAACAAGTTTTGAAAAAGGAAAACGTCTCATTTCAGGATTTTCATTAGTCATATCATCTGATTCTCGCACCCCCAGTGCATCGGAGACAGAATGCAATTAAAGAGGAAGCAGAGGGCTCTGCTCGCTCTGTCCCCGGGAATGAGACGCATCCGCATCCACATTGACCGTTTGTGACAACAGTGTCAGCCACAGACAAAACCACGCAGTGTCTATTCGTCTTCAGCGGAGAGACACTCGGACGCCGGGAGCCAGTGATGAATGAGACATCGCCCCCGTGTCTGATACATATTTCTCATTCCCAGAGCAAAATATACAGGCTTTTTTAAATTAATATTGCCCGCTGAGGGGAACACGGGCTTTACAGCTCTCCTTGTAACAAGGAGGAAATACACATACATACATTTGTACCAGGAAACATCTGCTCTAATTCCCTACCCATTAAATATCTCTGGGTCAGCTTTGACCCAGTTTGGCTGAATATAGCAGTGAAGCGATAGTGTGTTAACTTTACCCAGTACAAATCACACCCAGGAGAAGTGATTGTTTTGACCCAGTTTTGTGTTGTTTGCTCACGCCAACACACGCTGTTGCGTGAACCTACACCATACCGCTTTATCTTAAGTGGCTTTAAATGTCAGGTGGACATTGCTTCGTCCGACTATTTGTCTGCAAATGGGTCCTTAACCAGTGGTTGGCAAATTGATTTGATTATATGGTCACACTAAATAAACACAAATTAAAACAAATCAGTAAATACATTACTCAATAATAGAATAAATGAATAGAATAATAAAAAGGGGTGAAGGTGTAAACTTTTCTTTGGCTCCAGCTTATCGTTTATGCAAAACTCTTGCTTTTCCTTGTTTGACATTACAGTAAAAAATTGTATTTTTGGTTTTGAGCTGTCGGATGAAAAAAGAAAGACCCCTTGACGATGGTGGGCCTCGGCCTTTTACGTGGATTTTCTTACTGATGTATTATTCAACAGACAAGTAACTGATCACGAAAACAGCTGGCAGATGAGTTGGAGAGCAGATTTGTATGAACGAGCCAACCGATTGATACGTGTAACATGAACACTGTGCAATAGTGATCCAAACCGAGTCCACTCTAACCCGGTGGTTTTTAAACCTCATGAACCCGTAGCAACACTTGCCCTCAGAGAGATTACCTTGCTGAAGCCCCTTCCATTTTCATATCTTCATTTCGGCTTAAGGAACCCTATTAACTCCCCTATGTCCAGCGTTGACAGTAAATGAAATGAGACAGCTCCCAGCTTGTGTGAATTCCTGTGGGACTGCAGAGCAAGTGTACAGTACGGTACATGTCCATATCTGGCGTTTGCCCCTCAGCCCCGGCACTTGACAAATGTTGCGCTTCCCACCAAACCTGGTTACCAGCGGGTCGTCCAATGGCAGCGGCTCTTCACTGTTTAATACCACCAAAATCCGATTATGTTTTTCGGGGGGGGGGTGGGTTTGCCAGCCGACAGAGACAGATGAAGACTATAAAATAAGGCACTGGCCGAGTGGAACATTTTTTAAAAGGTTAGGAAAGACATAAAAATAGCAGAGCTCAAAGATATCTGTGGTTAAATATCCCGGCGCCACAAGGTCGGCGAAGTCAAGGTGAAGGAGATGATACAGGAAGCAGGTTATTGGTGCTCTATCACGAGATGCCGCCAAGCAGTTTGAGAGGCAGACACTCTTATGTGACGAATGTAAATCCTCCTTTTTTCATGGCTCGGGCGATGGTCGTCGTAAATTTACGGCCAGTCAGAGAAAAAAAAGGGAGAGAAATGATTAAAAAAAAGAGACGGGAGAGCCGTTGGAACGGGGAAGGCTCGTTTTCAGAGGGACAATATTGGTTGTGATTAGTTGAACAAAAAGCTAATTCAATCGGCCCCCTGTGGTCAGTCTGGCTCTAGGTGGCAAAGGTGTGAGTAAAAAAAAAAAAGAAGAATTCTAACAGGGATCAATACCAGGGGATCAAAATCTAATCATGGCCGCGGCTTCGACGTCTTACGACCAAAGAGTGCTGGACAGATTCATTCTTTTCTCACTTGTTTCGTTGCGAATATCACGCCACCGCACAGTCATCGGCGACAAGTATCAGTTTCACGAGAGCACCGGCGATCCACTTCCAGCTGTACGTTTGCCAACGCGGTTTACTCACGGGGGGGAGAGAATAAGAAGGCCCAATCGCATACTCGCATTCTTCCTCTTGTTTTGTCTCGCAGCTATTCTCAGTTTCTGTGGAAGGCTCCATTCAGATACTGGGGGACCATTCTACCTTTTCCTGAAAGGATTCAAACCAGAGCCTCAACTCCTCAATGGCTGAGAACGGGCCGGCCGGGGCTTTTTCTTTGGGTAACACAATTAGCCACGGAGCGTCCAGGCCCCGGCCTCCTTCGCATTCAGCTTGTGTTTTGATGGCCAGCCAGTCCCATGACTTTAACTATACACACTATCAGCCTATTGCCATGCTAAACGGCGGCCACTTTTCCAGCCCTGCACCGCCTCACGTTGCACCCCTAAAAGAGCCCCTCCCCACCCCTCTTTAGCACTGCTTTGTCCCCCAGCCACTAATGCGTGTAATTTTTGTGCGAATGAGGAACGGGGACTGTGTGCAAACACACCTCTTTCAGTTTGCGCTATTATAGGATTTGGCCCGTATGGTGGGAGGAAGATTTGTAACTGTGGCTCACTGGGGAGACAGTGGGAACGCGGTATGGGAGCACTGAGAAGTTTGTTGGGGTTTAAAATAGAAAAGCAGAAGAGAAACAAGGATTCAACTCAGCTAAGCGCTGCCAAACTTTGCTTCCATGAAAATATCTCACAAGAATGTTAATGCCCAAAGTCCATTGCACAAGAAAAAAAAAAGCCCAATTTTTTGCAATAAATAAACCATCAGAGACAAAGAGTCTTTCAGACTTCTGAATATATATATATATTTTTGCTTCAAGTAGTCTCTGCGCTAAAGTAAACTATTTCTGACGGTTCCTCTCTCTCATACAACATCAACACACGATGCAAAAGCCAATCTCAGGCTCACCACAAAACGTGAAGGAAGATTCAAATGCCTTCAGCGTGAGGCCCAGACATTTTTTATATGATTAAAATTGACGGGCACGTGGCGCAGGTCTCCACAGCCACCCGTACCATATATTGAAGACCCCCCTGGGAGGGCAGGCCTCCCTCAGTGAATGAGACAGGTTTGTAAAAAAGCATGTGCCTGCCGCCACAATCAATTCCCTTCCCTGCAGACCGGGCATGTGTATGTGTGAGTGCGCATGCGTGAGTGTGTGTGTGTGTGTATGTGCTATGTGCTTGCACCCTGGCACCAGTCAACAATTCCAATTCCGTTAGCTCCCTGACAACCTCTCACCCCTCCTCGAGTGGAGCAGAGATAAATATTGATCACACTACAGGAACGAGAGAAGACCAGACGAAGAGGAAGACAGAGCAAAACAGGAAAACAGGGGAGGAGAAAGAAGACGGAGAGAAAACCAGGGAGACTTGTTGTGATGACAGCAGCTTCCCCTTTCACCAGAGGCCAGAAGCGGATGGAAATGGAGAGTTGCAAACAAGGAGGGACCCGCCAAGGAGTTGGGAGTGTGGAAGGGAATCAAAATAGCAGCTTAAGCCTCAAATTGAACCCAGGGTGGTGAGCACCCATCTGGCCGAAATGCCTCTCTGCTCAAAGTTTCACAGTTTTTCTGTGTTTGATGTCTCAAACTCACAACTCTGTTTGAGCCATTTCACAGCCTCACATTCCACTCAAGTCCTCCTTCGAGTCCAAACTCCAATTGTCGCCTCCACAGAGGCAGTAATAATACTAACTGCTTTTAGGGTGTCTTGTAAGAGAGGATAGTGATGTGATTATTATGCACACCATGGTAATACTCAAGGATATTGTGAATGTTCAGGATTTATTGGGGGAAAATCCATTTTGGACTCAATCAGGGAGGATGGTACTCTGAAACGGACCATGGAGGCTCCACGGGATACACTGAGACATGTCGCGGAAGATAATTCAATGGACTGAGCTACCACAACTGAACATTAGTGAGTCTCCACTGTGCTATCAGCAGGGGCACATATTGCTAAAACTGGCTTACAAATCATGACCTTTGACCCCCCAAAAGGCTGAGGGGGTCACGTGAGGGCTGGCCTGCCCCCAAAGAAGTGGACCTGAGAGTAAGCTTCATGACAATATGAAAAAGTCTTTCTCAGACTTTTGTGAATTAAATATCTTTGAATGTTAAATATTCATCACAGTGAACCCCGTGAGAACGGATGTGCGCGGCTGCGGTGGGACCCTCTGCAAAGTTTGAAAAACATTACCCGGATAATGTCACATAAAAGCTTTCATATTTATATCAACTAGGGCAGAGGTTCTTTTACTGTCAAATGTCTGACGGTAAACCGGAGTCACAAACTTGAGGTTTTAGCGGGAAGGGACAGTGGAAAAAAATACTCCTGAGTTGCACAATTTGGGACATGGAGCTCATCTCCAAAATACATTTTTTTCTTTCACCCATGCACATCCACTCGACAATAAATGTCCAATATCGCCATTCGGTGGTGATGAATTTCCAACTCGGGGTTTGGCTGTTCCTCCGAGCCGTAAATCCACTCTCATGTTATGAGACACTCTTCCCTTTTTCTCACTCTAATAGCGGTTTTAACAATGCACTTTTTTTTCGACTGGAAATCCCAGCCTGAGGCTTTTCTTCTACACGCACACCTCCTCTTCCAGCGGGTAGCAAACCGCAATTTAAAAATTCTGTGGTGGCCGAAGATAAAACCATTATCTCCCACATTTGATCCACCTCAATCCTCTCGCAATATTATATTTCCTAATTAACAAAGGTGTGGGGGAGCGCAGAGCTTTCCCCTGGAGTCTTTTTTTTCCCCACTAGACTTGTTCTTTCACTTTTCCATCATTTTGCCTCCGCCCACTGCTTCACCAAATCTCTGTTTCATTCCCCGCACATCTGTCTCACTCAACTCCCCACTTTGATTCCCGATTTGGCCGTTTCCTGTTTTTTTTTTATCAGGCTGCCCAACAACCATCCATCTTTTTCTTTTGTCCTCCGTCTTCTTTTTCACTCCTATTTCCTCTTCCTGTGTCTCCGCCTCCCTCTTTTGCAGTGGCAGCAGGCTCCGACAGAACAGTACACAACAGGGAATGATTTTCCAAGAGGTCATAAATCCCAGAGAGAGCAGCGGAGGGGGCAGCCAGGGTAGCAGGGAAGATGGAGTGATTTAGAGAGATGAAGAAGCAAAGCAAGAGGAAAAAAAAAAAGTCCAATTTGCAGTAATTCTGTTATCTGAGGCAGGCAGGGCCGGGTCACAGCCTCCGATACAATAGGCCCTCTGCAATAGCCATTTGATGTATTTAATGTACGTAATTACCTCTCTATATAGTTGTTCTCATTGTCAGTGGCATGGTTGGAAACTCCTGCAACGGATTCTCCCTTATAAAGGGGACACAAAATATATTCATGTAACTTCGCCTGATTTTTATGTGACTGACAACAGCCTCACTGTTCACCCTGCTCACGTCACATCAAACCTAACTAGAACCACACCAGGCATCCTCACTTCCTGAGGGGGGGGGGAGGAGGGGTGTTATGGTGGGCAGAGGGGAACCGGGGCGTAAAAAGAACATATATTGTCCATTGGGCTCGACTGGCCTGTGCAATGTGTCGGAAAAAAAAACAACCGACTGTGGACCAGGGATTATTGAAATCTTCTCAGGCGGGGCTGGTGCTGATGCTGTGTGTGCGTGTGTGTGCGTGTGTGCGCGTGTGTGCGCGTGTGTGTCCGTCCCTATGTGCGAAACCCACGGACAAGCATGGCCGCTGCCGTTGATGACACCTCCATGAATGAGTAAATCTGCTGCTCTCCCCTCCTCACACCACTGCTACTGGAGTTGGTGGATGGCGAACAGCTGCTGCGCTCTCAAATACACACACTCCCGCACGCGCGCGCACACACAATTCTGAGGGGGCACTGGAGAAGCCGGAATGAGGGTGCGCAAGCTGTGACGGTGAACATTAATGGGGACAGCAGCTGTGGAATTAATGTGGCACATCTGGGAGGACGGGGTCGAGAAGGGACGGCGGCTCTGAGAGGGAGTGATGAGGAAGAGATACGAGTGGACAGAGAGAGAGAGAGAGAGCGAGAGAGATGGAGAAAGAGAGAAAGAAAGAAAAGAAAGGCGGGGGAAGGGGGGAGTGTGTTTGACTTGACTTTCAATAAGCCGCTCCCATCAGTCTCACTCGACGTCTCTCTTGTATTCCAGCATCTGGCAGAAGCAATAGATTTTTAAAAGCACCTTGTCCTTGTGTCACCTGTTAAAATCCCCTCATCTTTTGATTTCTACTCAACTTTAAATTGAACTCAAACTGCCTCGCATGCATTCATTTCGAAAAAACGCACTCGACACAGACTGGCCCTCTCTGACATCGAGGTGAGTCGGAGGCGTTGTCCCTTTTCAACCCTACAATATTTGGGGCAGTACGATAAGCTACACCGCGCACGGACGCCGCTAAGTTTTTTTTTGCTCCAAAAATTGAACACAAGTTTGTGGCCGCCGGGACCACGAATAAAGACGTCAAGGTTTAGATGGGATTACACGGGTGAGACACATTCATAACCAATTTCCCATGCCTTCCACCAAAAGCGTTTCTCCGAGGCAAGCTCCTTCTTCCATCCCCCCCGTTCAAGTGCTATCCTGGGAGCTCTACCAAACAAGCAGCCAGAGGGCAGGGAACCCTTTAAAGTCTCCTCAGCCTCTCTCCTCTCCACTATCTGTCTCTTGGTCCTAACACCTTCATTCAGGGGTTTTTAAAGAAAAGAGCAGGCAGTCACCTGCCTAGAATGGACATTTCTGCCAGACTTTTTTTTGACTTGGAACAAGAACCAAAAACTGCCTGTGTATCTGACTGTGTGGGTGCGTGTGTTCCTCGGTGAGATCCAATTCACCTTTAGAGCTTAGAATATCAGCTCCAGGAGTGAGGGGCACGGAGAATGAGAAAAGGGTGCAGGCTGTCGTGGATTGCATCAAGGAGACAGGGGAAAAACCCCTTTTAAAACTTAAAATAAAATTGCCGCCACTCACTTGGTTGCTCATGCACTCATTATGTCTTCTCTCTGAGCCTGAATGTGGTGGATATAAAAATAAATAACAAAATAAAAAAACTCACACCACACATTTTCAACCAGGTGTAAGAAGGATGCCCACAGCTGCTGTTCGCAGCTTAACGTGCAGCGGAAGAAGCCAGTGTGTCCTACATGGCCGCAGGAGAAACACCGGGCTCGAACATTTAACCCAAATACGTGAACAGGCTACCGATGTTCTCGCTGTGATTGATCAAAGAGCTGCCTTTAAAAAAAAACCTCAGGGCACGTCTTTAATACAGACAGAAGGCGGACGAGCGGAGGATTCTCCCAGATTAAGATTCTCTGACGCCTTCTTACTTCCTATTAGGGAGAAATATGAACACTTACTATCAACTAAGTTATGACTTGTCTGCGAGGCACAATTAACACCGAGATGAAGATGTGGGCCGGTGAACCCCGCTAATATGCTTTTTTTCCTTTAATTGACTGATTAATTGTCTGTCGCACACGGGCTGACGAGGGGTTTACCCCCGACGTTAGCAGTAAAACAGCCGTCGCATCGGGGCCGAGGATGGAAGCAGATCAGCTCTCGCGCTCGCTTTCCCTGGGATATATTGCGCCATCAATCCCCCACGGCGGAAGCCACCCTCGGAGGATGAATAAATTAATCTGGAATAAATGGCCTCCTGCTTGACACATAATCACAGATTAGGCCCAGTTCGGCTGCGCGGGAGTGATGGGTTGAGCCGAGCTGTCGGGCAGAGTCGGTGAGGAGAGAGGGGACTGTGGGGGGGTCGGTCACTAAAATAGCACAGCTTTAACCAGAGGCCGAGAAGACATGGAGGACGGAGCCCCGCAGTGATTCGTGCTGATCCGTAGGTCCGTCCCGGAGGTGTGATTGAAACTGGGGTATAGGCGGCGATTGGCGGCCAATGAAGCCACTAAGGAAAGGGTGCTTATCAGGTCAGCCCTTTGGACCCAGCCACGCTAACTCTTCACTCTGCTGCCAATCCTTTGCTGAAAGAACATTGAAAAGGATTCGATAACCGGCTATCTGATCTGAAAAAAGTCAGATATGCTTTTTATTTTCCCTCCTCTATACTTCAGACCACCAGGCACCTTTGTTGGACTTAATGCCTTTTTAGGCTATTTATATTTAGATTCGATGTTTGAGGAAAAAAAAAAACGAACTACTCACTAAACGAAACTAAACTTACTAACGAACATAGTGCCATCATACATCGACCACCAACATGCTCTCATTCAATGGCACTTAGCGTTATATTCTATCCAATCTGGGCTATAGAAAATCCTAATCCATCACTGTTATCAGAAGCGGCAGGCCAGCGGGACCATCAGCAATTAAAGAACAATGCATTACTTTGACATACTCATGATATATACTGTAGGTCCTGATATATGGTACTCGTGACATATTGTTCCATGTGCCTGTGGTATCTAACAGTTTATCTTGCTGTGTAAATATATATTTTTTTCCTAACACAATAACAGAAAGTATATTTCTTTGACTAAAAAGAAATATCCCGCGCGTCGCATCCGATCGATCATCGCCACGCTACATCACCCCTCCAAACGACCGAAAGCCTCCGCAACATCCAGCAGCGCCCCGGTCGGATTTTCTGCTGAGCGTAACACAATTAAGGTGAGCGCAGAGATTCGTCATGTTGATTTATCCGCCGCCGCACCTAATGAAATTTTCCCACAGTCCACCCTCTGAGCGAGTGGGTGAAGAGGGGGAGGGAATGAAAATGAGAAATTAAAGATGGGTCGACACCCCCCCCCCCCCCCCCCCCCCCCCCCCCCCCCCATAAAAGAGGGGGCCCCCCCCCCCCCCCCCCCCCCCCCACGTGGCCGCGCACCCCGCGTTCCTCTGTTTAGATGAATGACTCGCGCCGCCGTCCTCTTCATTTTTCTCAATTAACCGTTCGCCATTTCCAGCGCTTCCCAGCTTCGTGATCATTAACGCCTTTGCATGTCACTGGAGGTTGAGGAGGAGGAGGAGACGCACGTGCCTAATTCAATTTCACAGCCGTCGGAGCTACCTGCCCTCGTCAACAGACAGAGGGAATGCGAGGGGATGAGATAGTTAAAAGAGAGAGAGAGAGAGGGACATAAATAATGGCTATAAAGACACCATCCGTCCGAGGGCAGCTGCCAGCACGAAAAGCACTTATTGACAGGACAAATCAGAGCTACTTTGTCTGGGGATGAGTCTGACTTGTGGAGTGATCCTCGACTTTCGTCTAATAGATTATTTCCGAGGAGTCAAGACCCTTTAAAAACACAAATATTGTTTGGCGGGGAAAATTTTGATTTTCCAAAGACGGAAAGACATTACATTTTTTTTAAAGCCATTAGCCAGCTCTTCGTCTGTACAGTCTTTTTTTTTTATCTTCCTCCTGATGCCGCATTGACCACTGCATAAACCCGGCATGTTAGCGTGATATATTCATCCGTGGAAAATCAATGCTGATATAATACACTCCCGTTGACACGGGACTGAGCAGCGGGGCCACGGAGGAACAGGAGAGGTTTTGTCTTATCTCTAACTAACTAACTAACAAGCATCTATTTATTCATGCCACGGTAAGGATTTTTTACTTTTCGGCTTGGAAATCCCGACAGGGTTTCATTTAGAGGGGGATGTAAATTGGAAATGTAAACCTCCAGACGTGTTAGGAAATAAGTAATGGCCAATACCATCACATTCAGAGAAGCACCTCTGGCTTAAACATGGCTCTCATACACCCGAGGGTCCAAAATTAAGGGAGTAGCAACAGTTTCACTTTCTTGAGTTGAATTTGGGCACAGCGCTGCTTTAAGGTAAATGCCATTTAAATGTTTAGAGGGTAGGCCATCACCTTCTCCGCTTCAGTGACGTAGCATGCGTGCATTTGATCATTTGCCCTAGCTACAACTGAAGCCGGTGAGAATTTCATCTTTCATCCGCTTGGTAAACCAAAGAGAGATATGGACAAAGGGGAGATCCCTCAAAAAGCGCCGAGACACAGTAGAGGATTTACTGTCCAAAATTTCCGCGTAATCCATTCGAGGATTAAAGAGGTATTTCAGTCTGGAAGAAAGAGCACAAAACAGCATCGTCATTATTGGGCTATCGTTGGCAATATCACAGATAAAAAAAAAACAACAAGGTTTCATAGTTATAAAACCTTTCAGAATAAAATAGGAAGGTCCCCGAATCATATGAGGAAGGACTCTCGGAACTGTCTGGAGCGGTGGATGGATGGAGGAGAATAACCTCGGAGACGGAAAAACCAATCAGGCATTTCTTTGACTGTGCAGGTTTGCTTCTGGCCTTCAAATCCTCAAATCATCAGCGGTGAAACGGAGAGAGAGAGAGCGAGGCGAACGCCAATGCAGCTTTACATGGTCTAAGTGGGTCCACGTGAGCACGGCGCACCTATACGCCGTCGGCCTCCGTAAAGGCCTGCTGCTGCCGGGATTGTTTGGAGCGTTCCCTCCGCTGGGACTAAAAGAGCGACGGAGGGCGACGACATGACGTGTCTGCTTCCCCTTCTCGCCGGGGCCGACTCCAGTATCGAGCGCAGTCACCCCGCCGACGTCAACCCATTGATTTATACCTTCACTCCTCTCTCCAACCCCCCCTCCCTGGACGACTGTACGCCGGGCTATGCGTTGTGGAGGACGTGGATCAACTCTTAATACGCGTCACACGCACACACCGACCCACTTGACAGTCTCCCCACCAGGTTTGATTAACTTGGCTCGTAACGCGTGTGAGCAGAGCTATCGCCAGCATCCAGATGTTCCACAGCCCCTTTTGTCTGCACTATCCCCCCCACACATAGACAAACTCTCTCTCTCTCTCTCTCTCTCACTCTGTCTCGCAAACACACACACACACACAAACACAGCAGGTACACACCTGCTTTCATCCCCTCCCCTCTCCTCCAGCGGTGGGAGGATGTGATGTAGCATGTGGCATGCTGTTGATTATTATTTCTCCTTTGCGTCGCCGTGAGCCGGCACTATCTGCTCCGCACCAGAAGAAAGCAGTGTGTCTCGCGTAGGCTCGCAGAGATTGCATCAGTGACTTAAGGGCGGTCGTCAAAGAGAGGGCGCGCTGTTGTGTAAATACAAGGCACACTCGAACACAAACCCCTCTCCTTCAACGCTATCGCCACCAACGCTTGCCAGCACAAAGTGAGACATCTCGAGGAGCAGGAGAGGAAACCCACTACCAAGTGTATTATAAAGCAAAGAGGGGACGCAGGACAGACAGAGACAAAAATAGATGGGCTCCAGGAGAGGGGGGAACATGATGATTGAGTGTGGCCATTGGCAATGCAGATCGGGCAGGCGATAGCCACTTTATGGATGAAGGGCAGAGGTAGAGTTATGAAACATTGCTATTGAAAAGGACATAAAGTTTTTAAGTGTGATGCGCAGTCTCCTGGCCATGCACAAAAACGAACCCCCCGAAGAAATATGACGGCTTTTCTACGCAGGAACTATTACAGTAAACATCCGTTGATTTCATTGGTGGTTGACAAATGAGCATTAAGCACCAATACGCAATTCACAGGTATAATTAAACTGGACTTATAAATGCATATAGTAATGCGTAAATGGGTAGAATCTTATTTTACTGCCGGATGTCGGCTCTTGTGGCATGTTACCATGGTGGGAAAATGTTTTCTTTAGAGGTATTGTCAAATCAATGTTTGTAAGTTTATTAGAGTAGTTGCCTGCATGTTTTTTTTCCCCCCCAAGGTTGCACTGCACTTGAATTTCTTTAATTTAGCATACAAATAATTTTTGGCATTATGTTTGAAGATTTGACAACTTTTGAATTCTCTTATTTTTAATAATTAAATTAAGCGCTTTACCTTCAGTACTTGAGTACAAACGTTTCACAGTATTATCATGTTCATCTTCCGCTATGTTCATATCACTTTAAAGCAATGTCCAATTCTGGGATTTGACTTTTTGTGGTGGACTGGCCCCCTCTGGATCCCATGTTGTGTTGCTTAACCTTGTGACCCTTTGTCCAAATGAAACTAACAATGTAAAACTTGAAACTGGACATTTTTTGGACTGCTTGCAAAGTCAAGGTCGGACCATTATGAAAACAAAAGGAAAAAATGCACAATTCGGGCAGAAACCAACAGTTGCTACTCCATCCGCACACACACAACCGCACACGCACATTCACACACCCTCAGGGTGTTTGCATCTCGGAAACATATGCGTCCCTGTTTTCACCAGTTGGAGTTAATGCGGCTCTCTATCTGAATGAGCAGCTTTAGCCTCTTCCCGGAGCATCTGAGGAAAACACACATGATTAACATGTCACAGTGTGAGTGTGTTTAATTTTCTTAAATACAGATAAATGGCCAGGCACAGGCCCTCGCTCTCAGCTACATACAGCCTGGCACAGAGGCGAATCAGTGTGCTTGCTGAGGAGCATGTGAAGCATATGAAGCTGATATCTAGATAGGAACATCTTGCTGCGTTACACCGTTCGTTGTTTGGTGTGCATTTGCATTCTGATGACGTTTCAAAGGCTGCGTTCTGCAGCTTTCAGATCCATGGCACAAGTTCTTAAGATTCCCTGGGTGCACACTGTTGTTTTTGCATCCGGGCTGATTGGGAGGAAAACGTGAGAAAATCACAGAACATCACCACGAGACCAACAAACGTGGGCACGCGCGCACAATTTCGGACATGCACAAACGCACATCTAAGAAAAGGACGGTGTGCGAAGGGCGGCGCAAGTCATTTTGTGTGACGTGTGAAGAGCGGTGCTCAGGCGCCGTCACAACTGGGGAGACCACTTTGGAAGATTGAGGGTGAAAATAAAATAAAGAGTTAAAAACCAGCCTTAAAACCAGCGGCTTATCCATAAGCGAGACGGAGCTGTGTTGTCAGCGGCTACAGCATGTGAATAATGGGAATTTACAAGGCTAAATATACAAATCTAAATTGCCTTGAATCTTGGAAGCAAATAGAAACTATAAATACGCCTCCTTTGTTAAATGTAATTCTTTCTCCTCCATTGCCTTGTTAGGGCAAACAAATCCACCTGTAGGCCAGGGCCATCGTTCCAGAGACGATAACTGAACACGGACGTGGGCGTGGATGTGTGTTTTTGCCGGACGGACTGTGCGCAGCAATTGCTGGGGACCGAGCAAAGGGGAGTTGATTATCCATCTTTGCTTTACAGGCCCTTCAGCGCTGCACAGTGAGGCCACAACGGAAACACATTCAAACATACGCTGAACACCGACACGACTGCCACGTGGCTCATAGTGTCGGCCCAATTTGACACGAGTGTGTGTGACTAACTTTGAGTGTCCATGGCAAAGGGAATTGGAGCTACTGCCTTCACCAGGCGGGGATAAAGGTGCGTGTGTGCGTGTGTGTGTGGCTGTGCGTGAAGGGGCGGAAGGTTTTACACGAAGTAGATGTGACATAGCCATGGGCGAGTGTGTCATGTTGTATGTGTCAGGTTGTAGAAGGCTGAGTGCAGGTGACGGTGTTGGCTGTGTGTGTTCAATCATATCACACAGACGCTGCTGTGTCTTCTCCAACAGTGGCCTTCATTTTTCCTCTGCAGCCTTTGTCTTTTCTTTATTGCCGATTCTTGTTTGCTGGCAACGTGAATGTTAAGAATGTTTATGGGCGTTTTTTTACAGCAACATCATATAATGATGTGTAATCAACCCGACACTCTGTTTGACGTAAATCCCGTTTTGTTGCGATTTATTTTCACAATTACCATTTTTTTTCCCTTTTTTCCTAATGTTTGTACTCGGAGCGCTTCACGCTTACAGGTTTCTTTTTTTATCTGGACAAAGAAAAGAAATGAATACGTGAAATCATACAATAAGGGACACATCACACCCCACAGGGCGGCAACACATGGAGCTACACATGCTGACATTTACGGAGCTGTCGTGTACCATCCTGTGCCATCGGAACAACAAGGCATGCCGCCACATGGGAAAGGCAAACTCTGGCGAGTAGCGGCAGGTCAGGCGGCACTTTCCTGCGGCTAAGGTTAGACTGTGAGCATCGGCCGCGGTCGCGGGTTATCATGAATCATTTTGACGGTGCCTCCCTCATCAGCTGGTCGGAGGGCGGAAGAAGGAGAGGCGCTGATTTGTTGCGACCGTGATGGGCAGTGAGAGATAACCCCTCATCCCTCACGGCCTTCGGTTGGATTTTTGTCCCCGTCTCTCGGTTTACCCCGATGAACTGAAACCAAAGCCGAGCTCAGTGAACGGTAAATGACACGCCAAGTGGGCGATGGCGCCCGGAACTTAAACTCCCTGCAAATCATTTTGCGCCACACGCTGCGGTAGTGTTGACGGTATAGGCCGGAACTGGACTGAGCGGGGAATAATGTCTAAAAATGCAGAAGGGAGTAGCCCGACCAGCCCACGCCAGACCATGATCGACAGCTGTAACACCAGCGTACACAAACTAATCATGCAAACATGCTCTGATTTCTTTATAAAAAAAAAACAAACACATTACAAGAATTAGGCTTTTTGATCAATAACTCCGAGCTCTGAGCAGGTCGCGCAGAGTGAGCAGCGAGAGGGTGTAAATTGACTATCTGTCAGCTCTGGGATTATCCCTCGTCAATTAATCCTATGCGCTGAACCCCTGGTCACCTGAATGGCGAAATGACTGGGGACACACAGACGGGATAGGGGCAGCTGATCTGCACGGGCTCCTATCGAGGATTGAGATCTGAGGTGAAGTGCTATGCCTCTTCTCTTTCGTGTCTCTCTCCTCTCCTCTGTGTTTTTGTGTTTTTCTTTTTCTTTTTTTTGTTCCTACCCATCCGTCTAGGTTCAGATTTCAGATGTCTGGCATGAGAGGGACATCCAGGGTGTACCGTGCCTCAGATCATCAGAGGGGATGATCTGGCATGAGGCACGGAGCCACCACGTGTCAACGCTAACACAAAATAAACCCAAATGCAAATATAGGGACTAAGGCTATCCGAACTGGTAGTGTGTACTCAGTGTGTGTGTGTGTTGCAAGGATCAGCAAATAAGAGGGTTTGCGCCTCCCCAGACGCACAAAAACGCACACAAAATAAATAAATGTGATCTAACACAATCGGACTGAGGTTTGTGTGACTCACCGGTGACTTGGACCTGCATCAACTTGCAAGGAAATCAATCAGCCATTAATCAGAGCCCAAGAGGCTTCTAATTCAAATATTGAACTCTAGAGGGTTATCCCAAACCTTTCTAATTTTAAGGGCCTTAAAACCCCAGCGATCAGGGACCGATCAGGATGTTACCGTATTACATAGGGAAATGGTGACATTTAAAATGAACACACTGATGGCCAGTGAGCGCAAGCTCGCAAATGAAAGGAGAGGCAGCTGTGCGAGACACTGATGAAAAAGCCGCAGGGGGGGAAACAGACGGGAGCATCTTTTATTATTTGCCAACTCCTTGTGGCTTCTCTCGCACACCTGGGCGCATGGATGAAAGATGCACCCCTGCAGCGTGGAGCGCGGGCACAAAAGAACACACGCACACACATTCCTCCCCTGGGATTTTTCTGCGATCACACAGCGACCCCAGCCATTTTGATACGTATAATGATAAGCGCAACGGTGGATGGAACACATTATTATTAATCACTGATCAGCTTCCTGTTGAGCGAAGCCTGGGCCTGTGAAGCACTCCGACTCCCACCTTAGCAGAGATGCTAATTACACTGGAACCCTCTAATAGAGTCACGCCGCACCAGTTTGAGACAACAGAGACACAGTGCGGACGCACAAAGCTCATTACTCACGCAAACATCACACCTCTCATGGGACAAGGAGATAAATGGCCGATATGGCGCATGCACGTTCACATGTATGTATGACGCAAGCGCACCCAGGGGAAAACGCACGCGCGGGATTCCTCAGACGAACAACAACAACAAACGAAAACAACTCATTTTCTCAGTGCCAGATCCTCCTTGTGGGACAGGACACCACAGGTTTCACTCTCAGAGACGTTCACGGACTCCTGGGGGCGATGTGCATGTGAGAGAGGAGGCGAGTGGAAGGAGGATGCCGAGGAAGTGGAGGCGCGAGGGCGGAGCAAAAAACAAGAGTTGAAAGACGGGACTAAAGCACAGGGACGAGAGGGGGACATTTGCACGAGTGACTCATCACTATTTGAAGCACAAGTTAAAATCCTTCTGGCGATAACTAGATTCATGCCCTTCCCCTCGGGTTCCTGGTTTTCCGGATTTCTCTGCCTTGTTCGTCCTTCTCCGAAAAACAGCAGTCAACGCGTTGTTGTCAAGTCTCAAGTGAAGGTCTTTCCCTTCGACTGAGGTGGAGCTCAGGGCTCTTGACGGGTTGTAATTCTGTGACAAGGACAAAAGAAACCCTGAAAGTGCCCTGCCGCGCTAATGTATAGTTTTTTACCTCCGGATTAGATGAATACCTTGCCTTTGTCCTTGTGACCCCTCGAGAGGGCCGTTGACTTCCTCTGAGCGCTCAGACAGTGGACAACAGCCTGGCTATGTAAAAGGATTAGGACCTCAGTGTTTAATTTGAAATTTCTGTTTCAAATTAAAAGTCTTATCTCCACCACAAAGAAGCCCAGTAGCCAGATACAATTCTCACCTCAAATCTGTAAAACGGCTCCCAACCCATCATGGTGCCAATTTATGTTTTTCTAAATTCATTGTGGGGCTATTTTAAATAAAAATGAATCTCCATGCCCTATTTTTACTCTCTTTTATTATTGCATTACATCCTTAGGTGCTGGTTTTATTCATTTATGTCCTTAAATAATAAAACACCAACTTATAGGATTGTTTTTTTTTTCCTTCTACCCTTCCGGGATCAATGTCAATTCTCTTGACATCAAAGCTGCAGAGATACTGTGGTTATGAGGTTTTAAACTTTTAAATGAAAAGGAAGTATTAATCACCAAATGAGATGAGTGGCATATACTGTACGTGTGTGTCTGTGTGTGCATGTGTGAGTGTGTCGAATGTGCGGTGACAGATTGAGGGTGCTGGGACACTCTGGGGCATGGCGATGAACACCTGTTGCTCTTGCTGAATGGCCCACCGCGCTTCTCGGAAGGCAACCGGCCCCTTGCCCCAGGCGACTAGAAAAAAATCAAGGGGTGGCAGAGGTTTCCAAAATAATCCACTCTCTTGCCCTTTTTTTTTTTTCTTCCCCTCCAATCTTTGCGGTGTAGTTTCCCACGTTTGCGTCTCTCATTCGTCTTCTCACAGGAGACAACCTCGTATCACAAAGATGTCTCCCCTGTCTGAGAAAGCTCCCCAGCGTTAAATTGCCTCTTTGTGACAAAGAGAAAGAGGGGCAATTTGCCGCCACCTCATATCTCATATCTCTCTCTTAGCTTCTATTAAATTCCCCCGTGAAGATGAGAGGGAAACAAGCATTGTTGGACAGGAAAGGTTTATACTAACATCCTCCTATTTAACTTCCACCAAACCAAATGCACATTCTATACCAGCTACTGTATAGAGAATACAGCTGAATAATCATTGACAATTAAGGTTCCAATTTAAGGACCGTTCCGATGACTGACAAGTACTACTTCACACCTGCTCTTGCCTCTCGGCACATAAATAGGTTAAGGATTTCTAAAAGCCTGAAACTCCAAGGTTCAAACAAAGGTCACATGCTTTATTTTTATTTTTTTTATACTTCCTCTGACAAACTAAACATTCCCCCAGGATCGATGCTGTGAAGGCTGTGAAGATGAGCACTGCTCAACTGCATGAGTTTGACGAGGAAACAATGACAGCCCGGCTTTTCTGAATTCCTGCCAAAAAATATACTTTTTCATGTTCCTATATCCGACATGCCTCGGTTAGAAGTTCAGGGCCCGGGGAATTCCGGCCGCGATGAAAGAGCGCGGCCAACTCCAGAGTAAACAGGGTCGGGCCGAGCCCTGATACCCGAGAGAAAAGGGAAATCATTAATGCATCAAAGACTGTCAAAAGAATAGAGTCCGAGCGTCTGGAAGTGTAAACACGGCAGATGGCGAGCATCTCCTCCTCGGACGGGGCGATTTCGGCCCCCGCTGACACGGTATTAGCCCCTACTGGGGTTGTTTGTGTCTGCCTGTCAGTGAGACGGGATAATGGGGAGAGTAGCAGGACGGATTATGAGATTAGACCGTGGCAGTCATGACGGCGAGAACGGTGGTAAATAGACACGCAATAATAATAATATAAATAAACATCATCGCTGTCATGCGACTCAACCTGCTTCAAGGGGAAATTCGGATTCAATCCAATTTTGCTCTTCAAAGAAATTGGACTCAGCAAAGTAATTGATGCAACCTGGAAACATGGGCTAAATGATCACAGGCAGCTGAGGATAAGTGACATGATCAATACAAGCCCAAGAAACAAGCCCACCTGCTTGACTCGCTCAAATCGGACTATCATGTTTTGCATATGTTAGATGCTGTCGTCTGTCTTCATGAAGTAGCTTTTTGCCTTTCTAGGTGTGCTTTTTCCCTTACATATGTATGTTGGTTCTTTTTTCTTTTTTTTGGCTCGGTTAAAGCAGGAATTTCCCCAGAGACTTCACGGGAGAGTTTAACCAGAGACATGGGAAGACATGAGGATGCGGTGGTTAAAGGGACATTTGCATCTCCGTGCTCTGAAAACAATGTGAACTTACTCATCGTGGTTTGGCCTCCTGCTCTCGGGTGGACAGATGGTAACAGACCGCGCTGTGGCAACACAGACTGGGGAGAGGCTCACAGTGTCAGACTTTGGAGTCCCCGGATTTAAAGTTAAGAGATGTGATTGCATTTCTGAACAGTAACTTTGGTCACTTATGTTTGCTCCTTTCTGGAATATCTTGATAACAGTATAAAGCCATTGCACCACAATAATATTTTAATTGTTTTCTTTTTGCTTAAATATATCATTATTAAGTCAATGTTCATTGAAATAGGTTCAAGCTAAAAAAATATAATGACATCATTATTTAGAGACCCGATACGATTATGTAGGTTCCCCATAAGCCTCACTTGTACTATCCTATTTTCTACCAGACCTTTAGACTCAATTCACAGCAAAGGATGTGCGCCTGTAATTGTGCAACCAAAACACAAAAAGGGTAGTGATTTTTTTTCCCCTTTGTTTTCCCTATGGGAAATAGAAGAAAGAAGAATAGCATTGTCACAAGGCGGAAATGATGCCAAGGTAAAAACAAGAGAGAGACACCGTGCATGGGAATCGACCCGATGGGGAGAGCTCCGTCGGTTCAAAACTGATATTCAGTTGGGATAGTTTCTGCATACCAATCCAGCCAGTTCTTTTACACTGCTTTTATCAGAGCACTGCAAACGGAATGTCATCCATCCTTTGCTCGAGCAGCAAGAGGGGGCAAAGTTGAAAAACGGTCCGTTTGAAATGAAGCCTCCACAAACTGTTCAAATGTTTTCCTTTGCGAGGACTACGTAAAAGTGAAATGTGGTTGCCGCTCGTTTTCGCACCTACGCGTGTCACATTCTGACATTCGAAAAAGATAACAGTTAAGACGCATTGCCTAAACGTCCCCGTTTGGGAGTAAAAGTGAAAGTGACCAAGTGAACGATGTGTCTACTAACGTAAGAAAGTGTTTTTTTTCAATCCCGCGAGAACTATTTGGGGAAAAAAAAGAAAAGAAGCTTGTGCTAAATCCAACAAACGACCAGACACAGACAAGCATTCTAGCCATCAGCAACACTCGCAATGGAGGGCGTGGTTGAAAATACATCTGTCTGGAAGATACCATCTTGTTTGCGGGTAATTTCCTGCTCGGCAGCCTCATTTTGACCCGATTTCAAGAAGTGAGATGAACAAGACAGGCTTGTGGGGGAGACCCAGCTATAATCTGTTTTTTTTTTTTTCCAGAGTGGCTCCTCCTCACCCGATCCGTCTTCCTCCCTCCGGCTGCCTGCACCTCTGAGGCGCCCTCTTTAAACTGTGATCAGAGAGAGGTGAGGATCGCACTCCTCCTCCATGCCCGCTATCCTCTCTCTGTCTGAGTGCCGTAACAGATTTACATCCCAAGCCTCGCGGCGTCCATCTCGTCGCCGGGCCGGTCGCCATAAGCTGCGTGGGCGCGCACGCAGGGCTCAAGAGGTCATGTGCAAGGCAAGGTTGACAAATGAATGCAAATGCCACAATGAACATGAACCGTTAAATTACACTGACTGCTTCTCGCTATCAAATCCGAAAACTGGGACAGATGTCCACCAAGGCCCGGAGCCCAAGACAACGTGTTGAAATTGCTGTTTTGGTCCAAATAAATACAGAAATATATACAATGTATCGTTACATAAAACTCTCACGGTGTCCCGACACGGGAGAAGCCGCAACTGAAGAGTATTTCACCATTCATTTCCGTTCTGCTTCGTGTCACTTTTACAGCGAAGAGGTAAAAATAATTTCACATGCTCACGATCGATGCCATGGGAGAAGTGAACAAATGAAAGCGCCAGGACAGATTTCATTACAACAAAGATCAATGGAATCCATAGCTATGGGTGTGAGAGAGAATGTGTGTCGTGTGTTTGTGTCCGCTGGTGTGCGAGCATGCATGCGCGAGTGTATACGCGGGTATTTGTGGCCCGAATGCTGATTTGAGCTCTACCTTCGTGGAGACGTACACATATCATATCCTCTTTCCCGCCACAGCCAGAGATACACATCTTCGGGGACCCAACAATAGAGGTCTGTGTCTGCGTTTGATGTGTTTAAGGATGGGTGTCTCATGCGGACACGAACGATGGAACTTTCCCCCCTCGGCTTTTGGATTATGACCTCTG
The DNA here is from genome assembly GCA_016785305.1 of Colistium nudipinnis. Taxonomy (NCBI): domain Eukaryota; kingdom Metazoa; phylum Chordata; class Actinopteri; order Pleuronectiformes; family Rhombosoleidae; genus Colistium; species Colistium nudipinnis. Next base: position 223,092 of record JAFBJU010000248.1, on the reverse strand, counting down.
ACGTGCGACAGATGAGCACCGCTTTCATGCTTTTTCGACTTGAGCCCGAAACCAGTCACCGCGTCTCCCGCACGACTTCGACGCCACACCACAAAATGTCCAACGCGCAATGTGATTTGCCGGCTGCGGAAAAAAAAAAGAAAAAAAAAAGCCTTTCCTTTCAGATAATAACAGTTTCCAAGAGCGCAAGAATAAAAGCTTAGAAGGCCGAATGGACATGACTAGACGATCTCCGTATTGTTATTCAGCATTTGTTAGCAGCCGACTTTGCTGAGACAGCAGTAGGTCTTTAACTGATGTTTCTTATTTTACAGACTAATGGGAAGACGTTTCTTGAGCTTGTGTTATCACTGACAGGCTTCTAACTAAAATGACTTCCAGATTAGGGGACCACGGTTGCTGTGATTTTCTCATTTTAGGACTCACCCCTGCAGCTCTCTTTTGCATTCTGTGGGCTAGGATGTGCTTCACTCTCTCGATGAGCACGCGATGAACTCTGACCCCCTTTCCGCTGCTAATCTTAAACTGACCACTGTGCCTATACCTGCGTGTATATAGGCACAATGAATCCGCCTGATATCTACTTCTAACCAGCTGACTATCCAGTCAGTCTCCGGGTCCTGTCGCCGCCGCTGCTGCTGCTGCCGCTGCTGCTGATGTCCTTGTGAGAAAATATTCCCTCTGCCACTCTCTGGGCCTTTGGTGCAGACACTTGAAAGCTCAGACATGTGCTGGATCGGCCCCCCTGTTCATTCCTTTTCATCCGTGCAGACCTGCAGGATCAGCAACCCGTGCATGCGGAGAAAATAGTCCCCGCTGGTTCCAAACCGCGTGTTATTTTTTCCATCTTCTCCTTCTTCGCTGCTCGTTTTATCAGAAAATTGCTGCATTAAAGCAGTGATTGCTTCTTCTTTTCAGCCGCACAGCTTTCGGTGTCCCTCTATACGGTCATTTTCACGAAATGACGGATTAAACGGCTAAAGTCTCAGGGAAAAATCTGATTCTTGCACAGATCCAATGAGTGAGGCAGAACATGTTAATGAGTGTGCTTGATGAGCGTATAATCTTACGGGATCTAGCAGGTGAACCTTTTTACCTTTAGACACAGCAACAGCTGTTTACCCATTTCCAGGCTTAAGATGGAAAGCTGCTTGCTGCAACATTGTGGCTAATGGATAGGTATACAAGGGGTATCGATATTCTCATCGAATTCTTGGTAGGAACCAAGAAGGTCTGCTTCCCAAACTCCCTATTCTCAATTTCTCCTTTTATATTTATAATTTTTCTTTCATTGGCAGAAATGCAATATAATATTGTCCTTTTATTTGTGTTTTTATTTGACTATAATCGCCTCACTCTCAGAATGGTTGCGGTTTCATTAGCATAGAATAAGCCACGTATTGGGAGTTTGTTGCCATGAAATGTGTGCCTATTTATTTCAAACCCTCATGTCGCTGAAGATACTGGATTAATCCAGCCTATTAGTTGAGTGAGTTTCTCCTTATGAATCAAACACTGGCAAGTCTCCAAACAATGAAAATTTGATCAGACCATATCGACCAAGGAGCTGAAGACTCCAGTTTTATCTTTTTCTTTTATGCAAATGAGTAAGTCATAAACACAAGCGAAGCCATGGCAATTGAGCGGGATAGCCTAATAAATCATGCCGCGTGCGTTGTGTGTGACAGGCACCGGCAGTCTGCACCCTTCACATATTGCCTGAGAAAACAAATCCCCCCACATCGCGGACGGCGCAAACAAAAACGCAGACAGCACGGCACAGACTCTCACTCGTCACTGTGCACTCGAGAAAAGCCTCTGAGCAGAGGATCAATCACTGCGCACGAGCGACGAGGATAAAACGACACAGGAGAAATGAAACTGCGAGGAACGCGCGCGTAAACACATGCTCGCAGGGCAACAGACAAGGCACATTAACTCCAAGTGTGTGTGTGTGTGTGTTCACAGCTGAGGACTGAAACAGCTGTTCTCCCAAAGCCGCGGACACAACAATGAGTCATCCTGGCTTTTGTTCTCATCAAAGAGGAACTAGTGGGAATTCCTGGAAGGAAGACACACACACACACACACACAAACACACACACACACACCTAAAGATGATTTGTCTTACTGTGTCCATAACTGAGTCAGTTCTCCAGTTTGACTGACTCTTGACTAGATGAGTCTAGACCCATCTAAAGGTAAAAGTCAGAGGTCCACCTTAATAGGAGTTTGATAAAATACATTTACATTTCACCATTGTTGTTTCTATACAGAAAAAAAAATCTGATTCCTGTTTACACTGTGACACACAGTTCCAGCGTCTGCCATGAGTCCATCAAAAATGTTCCGCTCCCACCTAGTTTCATCCGAGAAAACCAACTTACAATAAAAAAAATTACAAAAAATTAAGACATGAAATTTAAGAGCTTGCTTTCGAAAGATTCTCACCGCCACATGCAGCATCTTCTGTAACGCCACGGCAAAACATGCGGAGCGCAATTCAGCGCGGGGCGATTAAACGGAGGAAATAGGTCAGATTAATCAGGCGCAGTTTAGCAGGCAATATATTGCCTTAATTTCCTGCTGTGTAAGGTTTAGATGATTATTTACAAAGTCATTTCCACATTACACACCAAGGGGTTTAGACTGCAGCACATAACATCGAGTTGTGGGCTTTTCTTTTCTTTTTTTTTTTACACGGCAGCTTCCCATTTCTGCAGTAAAGTGAGGAAACAGCCGTTAAAAGCAGGATCTGGCTTCAACCTCATCATCTCTGCTGTGAGTTGCAAAAATGAAAAAAAAGCAGAGAGGCCTTCAGAGGTGGAGGGCTCATGTAATATGCATAGCCACTAGCTTTTTGGTTGTGTGTGCGCGCCGTTGTGTGCTTGTGTGTGTGTGTGTAGGCGTGCCTGCCTGTGTGTGTGTTTGTCAGGGTTTTCATGGCAGGATGACGGCAGAGCGGGAAGAGACAGGAGAGGAATAAGAAGCAGGCCGACATATTTTGGACACTGTGCTGTTATTTATTTTAAAAAGGACTGAGTCGGTCCACCAGAACAAATATGAAAGCGCGCAAACAAATAAAGTGCCCCGATTTCCCGCTCCTTCCTAACGCTCTCCGTTCGTCTCCTCCTCCGTCAACATGTCATTTGTTGCTTGCGACTGTGACACAGGCCGTGGAGGCGTAATTTATGTGTGTGTGTGTGTGTGCATGGGTGTGTTACAAATGAGTATGCACAGTGAGTAAGACTCACCGGGTTTCCATCATATGCAGAAGATAAGGGAAGTTAATTAATGGTGTAAAGAACATTAATATCGGGGGGGGGGGGAATCACATTGGTATTCTTTCTTTTTCACATCGGATGAGAGGGAAGGAATATCAAAGCACGGAGGCACTTTCAGAAGGCAACATTAAAGATAGATTTAAAAAAAACTGTTGATCTCAGGCATCTAAAGCGATCTCTCTCGAGTAAATGAAAAGAAAACAGATGAAATGGACGTGATGAAAGTTCGGTCTTAATTAGAGCCGTGCGCTCATTGACTGTTTCAACCAATTACTGGTGCTTTTTGTGGTTAACGTATCGGTGAGGGAACAAGGCTGAGGGCTGTTTTGCTTCTAATTACAACAGGCAGTCAGATTTGACCAATGACCAAGCTTAGCATAGACAAACACACCAACAACCACAGGCTTTGATTCGTAAATAGACATCAGGCCTGGTTTAATCATTTGGGATAACTTGCAAAAAATAATATATTATGTATTTTATACATATATGACACATATATAACATGTGAATAAATCAAACTTGTTGCACGTTAGTAAATGCTTGGTCATGTCTGCAGCTGAAGTGTGTTGGGATTCTCCAGGAAATATAATTAACTTGTGATTTTTGTGGAAATCTTCAGATTTTTAAAACTGGGGCAGAAATCTGTTTAGATTGCAGCCTGTGCGTATGTGGGTGCGTGCGTGCGTGCACGTGTGTGTGCGTGTGTGTGTGTGTGTGTGGCGGAGATGGCGCGATGTGACCAATCACATTACTGTCAACGGCAAGAGCAAAAATGCAGCTGTGAGTACACGAAACGCGACACACACATGCATCCACGCACCCACACTCTGGCTGACAAGATTAATTAGATTGTGTGTGCCTAAGATTAATGCCCATTGTCAGCACGCAGTGAGTCACAGGTACGGGGTTACGGCGTCGTCAGCGTCACGCCACATCTAAACTGGGTCAGGCACACACACAAACACACACACACACACACACACACACACATACAATAGCAGGCGCTCTTGTAAAATGGACTCAATTGACTTTTCTTTCTGTGATTTCCTTAGGAAGATCAGGGTGATTCGGTGGTGAACAAGTTCTCCCAGCGAAGACGCACTTTTGAGATGCGCCAGAGCCTCGGGCCGGCCGACTCATGATGAAACGGAATGAAATATCAGCGATCGACAGAAAACAGGCGAAAATTTTTAAAAAAAAGGGTTTCAGGCTCCGATTGAGATAAAGATGTGCACAGGGGGAGAACTCCGCGAGGAGGAGAGGAGTTAAGAGGGAAAAAGGATGAAAGGCAGAAACGGACGGACGAGGGAGGAGAGGAGAGGAGGAGCGAGGGGGTCAGACAGAGGAGCATTGATTTAGCGCGCAGAAGAGTGGAACAAACCAGAGGGCCGCTCGCCCGGAGGCAGCTGGAAGGAGTTCAGAGATGGTGGAGATAATCAAACAGCGTTACATTGATGTCTGATCAAAACTTCTCGCACTCAGCCTGAGAGTTTTTTGTTTTTTTTTTGCCAGGAGGACACTCGAAAGAATACTAATGGCGACGCGAATATGACGGCCCAATCATCCATCCTCACAAAAGAGAGAAAAAAAAAATGCGACGTAATTGTTGGAATGACACATTTTTTCCTAATAGAATCTGCCGCTCTAATCCGGCTTGACGTGGAAAAAATGCATTCATCTGCAGCCGGGGGAGATGATTGACAGCTGGCACCGGGGCCATACGGGCTCCGGCAGCGGCGGGAAGAACAGCAGGTCGCCTCGATCAAAGCGCCGTCCTTTTTTCACCGTGCGAGCACGTCTGCATAAGGACTTTGCCCCGGGGGAAAGCTGACGCAGCGGGCTGAGCTTCCTCGGCTTCGGCGCGGCGAAGCAGCTGGATGCGAGGGGAACACACACCCCCCGCTCTGCTTTCCCGGGGAGCCGGTGGAAATACTGAGGGACTCTCCTCTGATGAGGATGCAGATAAGAGGGCACACTTTCAGAGGGAAATCTCCATCAAGGGGAAATATTCACTGGGGCCAAAAAAAAAAAAAGAAAAAAGGAGGTTTGACGGAGTTCAGAGCCGAATTAGAGACATTTCTCCAGCCAAAAGTTCAGGTCCAACCCAGCAAATGATACCATCCCTTTGCATTTCCTACTCACTCCGTTTTGCCACGTCTGCAGGAGCTTGTTTTCTTCAGTGCCAAGAGTAGTCGGAGGGGCACAGCGCAAAGGGCTAAACGAAAGCATCAGAGGGTTCCAAAAGAACGCACGAGTAGTTCTTCCAAGGGGTTCGTTTGTGGCTATTAGCGTCTTACCGCGACTCAAACCATATATATAATGTACCTCTCTAAATCAGTGGTTATTACAACATGGGTCGGGGTCCGCCAAGAGTCTTAAAATAAACCGGATGGTTTCACCACTTGACCTCTTAACCTGTGATGATGTTGCCGCGCAATTTCAATTCAGACAATGCCACTTATCTAAAAAAAAAAAAAGAAAAAAACATTTGTCATCATTTAACCAGGATCACAGCATCCTTTCAACAATTAGTGTGAACATAATTTGAGAAATGTTAGCAGCCCTGCAGGCGTCGGTCCTGTCGAGTGGTTGTATTGCAGTTTATTCCGTTCAAGGCCTGTCTATGTACAACCTTATTTTCCTTTTCGAGATCTACCGGATAGTGCCAAGACGCGCTGATTCCACGAGATGCCATCTGTCCCACTTTCCACCTTACTTGTTTACAACATCAGGGTATTAGCTGGGGGAGAGAGGGGCTGTCGTCTGCAGCCCTGGCTACTGGCAGGCGGTTAACTGGCATTGTACACAAATTAAATATTGATATCTAGTTTATCAGACTGACACTGCCCCTCCCTGGTATGCAACGCATCGAAAATCGTAAACATATAAAACTAAATGCGAAGGTGGAGTCTGCTTTGTTTAGAATTCGAAACGTCTGCGTTAAACTGAAACGCTTAAGCCAGTGATGGTATTCTCCAAACATATGTTATGATAATAAAAGGTAAAAAGAAAGGCTTTCCAAAAAACATTCGCTCCGGACAGAGCCACACGTCCACATTTCGGACTTTAAAGTTAAGAAGTAAAAAAAAAAAAAAAAAACACTCAACCCACACATTTCACTCAGCAGCAGAAAAAAACACAGAGTACATCGCTTCAGGCGGCTCCCTTTTAAGTTTTCACCCCATCCAACTTGCAAAGAACCATTTAAAAAAAAGATCTGTTTTTCCACTGGTGTACTGCTCACTCGCAGGCAAATCAATAAAAACGGAGAAAGCGACGGGCAATTAATGCAGCGAAGAAAAGCTTCAGGGAGTTTTTGATACCCGCACACGACGTAAACGATCGCCATACGTTTCTGTGGCTGTGGCCCTGGAGGTAAACGGCTCGGGCGAAGCTCGTTTGCGCGCAGCGGGCGCTTGTACACGCAGCGGAGTGTGACACGTAACGTTCCTTCGAAATGGCCAGGCAGAAAATAGAACACACATAGAAAAATGTAATATCACATATGGGTCCGTGCCCCTATCTGCCTCTGTTCACGCGCCATAAACACGCGCAACACACCCCGCCCAAAACAAAAGAAACGCCATCCAACCCAATGGATTCTGACCACTAAGAAGAGGCCGGTGAAATATGCATGACAAGGGAGAGAGCACACCGAAGTGTTCGCCCCGCTCTCTCTGTCTGAGCGTAAAACATTGACAATAGACGGCCGACCCACAAGTGTCCCACGGGACCCGCGCGCCGAGAAAGGAAAAGGGCCGGGCAGCAGGTTTACCTGGTATGACCTAGCTGTGTTTGAGTGTGTGTGTGTGTGTTTGGGGGCAAAACAATATGTCATATCATACTGCCACATGGCAATGCGGAAACATTCCCGGGTTGTTTTGCCAAAAAATAGTAGCAGCATAATGTTGTCATAAATGGAGACGATGTTTTGAATGATGACTGCATCTGACCACACTATCGATGAGCGATTATAAAAATTCAGCCTCTAATCAATGCCTCCGCGTAGGGCAGTGATGAGCACTTCATGCAACAATATGTTTTACATGATGCAAATCACAAAAGCCACCTTTTTTTTGTTCTCGCATTGTGCCTCGCTCCCGTAGTCTGTTCCAATTGGAAGAAAAAACAAAAAAATTAAGCAAGAACCCCTTCATAAAAATATCCTTCCAAGGTGACTTCGACCCAAAGCCCCTTTTTCATGGCTTACACATACCGAAACGTTATAATCATCATAAATCTAATGCAAAGCCTTGTCGGAAGTAACGATCGACAAAATGCCATTATGTATTTTTTTTGTCTCGTCAATGACTCGTCCCCCCCTCTCTCTTTCACACACACACACACAGACACACACGCACACACACATTTTTTCTTTGCCTCTCGGAGATACTGGCGAGGGACCGAGACGGGACACGTTTCTATCTGCAGAGGGAAAGTTGACAAGAAGCCTCGTCAGCACTTTGTTTCTCCCAATCTGCTTGGAGACCCGCATGCACAAAAACAACACCGATAACATGCACACCGCAAAGCAAGCCATTGTTCTTAATCTCTTTATCGGCCCACTTTGATAGCATCCACACACACGGACGCGCAGTCACACTCTCAGACATACTTCCAACTCTGGGAAAACAAACACCCGTCTGATCTGCCCACTGTCTGTCTCGACGAGAGTCGACCTGGAAACGGAACAAAGGCTTAGCTCGGCATTGTTATTTAGCAAAGTCTGTCGCCACAAAAGACACGCCGAAAGCAGGTCTGGACACACGGGCGCACACACACACACACACACACACACACACACACGAGACTCTGCTTTGCCGCAAACGCCTTCTCCTCTTCCCAAAGCCTTCAGGGTCAGGCGGAGACGCACGAGAGTCTGTAGCTGCGGGCAATAAGGAGCGCTGGATACGCAACATTAACCGTGCCCTGTGAAAGTTTCAGCCGCCCCGATGAAGATTTTTAACCTGCGCGACGAATCCCGCCTCTGATTGTGCTTGGTTAAATGCCACGTGCGTGGGTTTAAATGAGCTACTCAATATTCTCGAGGATACGGAGCCACGTAATTGCCGCTGATGCCAAACAAACGGGAGAGAGGGAAGAATAACAATTTGTGGTTTGTGGATGAAGTGTGCTGATGGCGCAGCTTGAGACTTCCTACGAATGAGAGCTTTAGAAAAAGGCCGGCGATGCAGCAGTGAGAGTGAGAATAGTGGGAAGTTTTGCACCGCTACATTCCCTTTAATATATATTTTGATTTCGTTTTTACACTAGGTATTTTGTCATATTATTTCATCTTTAACGGTCAAAAAAATAAGTATATTCACAATAGAAGTGGCCTTTTTCGGTATCACAGCTCGAACTGGGAGGGAGCAGCATATTGAAAAAAATATGCTGCTTCACCATATCCTTGCATACCACATTTGGTCACACGAGTGGAGAGTGTGAGGGCAGATACCGAGCGGTGACACGAGCTACGCAGTAGTAAGTTTTTTTTTTAAAAACAGTCACTGACAAGACCGCTCTTTGTTTACGAGACCGCCCCTCTGTTGGAGTGAAAGCGGCGGCCTGATAAGCCGCATGTAGCCCTGAACCAATGACCTGTGTTAAGGAGGCGTAATTGTCTTTTTACAGCAGGCTCTAAATCTATCTTCGCCTGCCCGCTTCCAGTTCTCCCCTACAAGTGCCATGCAGGCTCTGGTTGCCTAGCAGCAAGTGTACCATTCAATTTGTTTTTTGTTTTTTTGGTAGGTTTTTTTCAGACTGATGAGTAACACACGTGGCTCCTTAGTTCAGGGCCATAATAATGAAACATTGGATTATGTCCCATGTGTTATCCTTGCTGTCGTTATTTGCTGTTTTTGCGAAGGGCCTACGTTTGTGTGTGCCATTAATGCGAGTGTGTGCAAGTAGCTGTGTCTTGATTTGTGAGCTCGCATCTGCACTCACCTGCAGCCATCTGCATGTAACCAGCCAGAGTGCAGATCCTCCGCTCGCATCCCCCACTGGGCAGGAAGATGGTGATGATGGCCAACAGGGAGCTGACAGCCAGCAGAGCGCAGCCGCCCGAACACAGCACCGCACTGGTCTGAGAAGGAAAAAAGTACACAACACGACAGTTTCAATGTTAACTCAGCGATTTCCATATCCTCATATACACATAAACACATAGAAAAGTGTGGGTAAAATCACTGATAAATGAACACATTTGCTTTGCAGTTAAAATGGTTTGTTCCTTTGTAACATTTCTCAAAAGCAAAAGTGCGCAGGTTAATGGCTCTCCCAGCTGGACAACAGCACCCCGTGGTCCAACAACGGGGCACTGTCACTTTTCATTACGGCCTCTCTTAATCACACACACACGCACACGCACGCACACACACGCGCGCGCAGAGACTCCTGTGGGTGTGCGCACCCCTGACCACGTGGCGACTAAGTTGCATGTGAGGCCTTGCGTTTCCCACAACCCTGTGCGTCTTTGTGGTGCTTTCTGAGCTGCATCGCCTCTCCGACTGTCTCTCCGGCCACAACACAACCTCCTCGACAAATATTTGAAATTGTGCAGTGCTTCACACTGACAAAGTTGCCACCATCGTGATTAGCATGCATCGGAGAGAGCGAGAGAGGGAGAGAGGGAGAGAGAGAGAGAGAGAGAGAGAGAGAGTGAGAGAGAGAGAGAGAGAGAGACGTCTAACACGCACGGGGGAATTAAAGCCCTACAACACGTGTCATTACGCTTGTCCCCGATGTGAGTGACATGAATGGAAGGAGGATGAAAGCAGAGCGTTCTCCACGCCTGACGGAAGATTTAATTAGCCCGTTCTGGGTGCTTGGCAGAGGTGAGAGCTGGGAAATATTGGAGTGGCGTGATGGCGGTCGCAGTGGCGATGATTATTCTTTTGACCTTTATTTGTCCAGGTCTGTTGAACGTGCTCTTCATCATTGCACCCTGCACACAATGCGGTTCACGCGCGTCCACTAGCTGGGTCACCGCTCAGCTCGTCGAGAAACTGCCCGAGAGCTGAGGGCCTTGCACAAGGGCACCTTGGCCATAACAATAAAGCAGGGGAAGAAGACGGGCAGAATAAGAACAACTCTTCCAAGCAACGGGTATTACTGCAAATCATTTTACAAAAGACTATTTGATTTAATGTACGACTCAGGCGCCATCGTTATTCAGTGGTCCGGTCACGTTTGCTTCCTGCGTAATGGCTTCTGTGAAGGAATGCAAGCCTCACTACTAGGAGCGAGGAAACAGTGGACAGAGAAACGCAACAGGGGTTCTCTGCAAGCAAAAGCCATGTGATGATTGATCAAATGGTCGGGTGAAATATCTCAACAACCCCGGGATGGATTGCAATGCACTTTTGAAATCCTGCCAAGTTGGGCGATCCAGGTCAAAACTTGGCTGATGGTTAAATACATTTGCATTTGCATCTCCGCAATTTATGATGAATGGAACACGCCATGATTGACCATTACTAATGACTAATTGGTCATTTCTATTACAGCCTTCACTCTGAAGCAACATTTAAGTATCAACGCACACACAAACACACACACACACACAAATGGTGTGAAGCCTACTACTTGGTGTAAAAAAAAAATCCATCCGCTACAGTGGAGTTTGAAAATGTTAACATGATTTAAAACGTATTCATTATTACGTTTTTGGATATTAAATGCTGCTTTCTTTGTTTTGAACCCGTCCTCTACGAGAGGCAGTGGAAGATACAGAAATTGACTTCTGGGCTCTTTGTTCTCTGTTTCCCTCTCGCTGGAATGATATTCATGTATGCAGAGGAATGTCTCCGTTTCCGGCGCTGCTTGATCTCAGCGTGGCTCGTGGGCTCCCAGTGTGCAGCCTACCTCCCACCCTGCTGTTCTCAATTCACTGTGACACATTAAAGGTACATCCTGTCTCTTATGGGAGAGTGGAGGCGATGAGGAGGGGGGGGGGGGTTGGGGGCCATGTACAGTCACAGTAAGGTACCCTTTTACTAAACAACAAAAGACACATATTGCAGTCGTCTGAATTTAGATGGATAAGGAGGATAAGCGTAAATGTGATAAAACTCTATATTGCAATAATTAGCTAGTAAAAAGAAATAATAATCATAGTGTGCCATTTAAGCACAGCCCGAGAGACAAATAAAGGATATCAGAGCACTGCACGGCTCTTACAGAAAACAACAGACATTGTAGTTAATGATGTCACAATTAATTGGCTCCCAGCAAGGGGGGGGCCCTTGTGTGAGTTTGAGGGGATGAAACAAACTCATCAGAATCATCATCCGGCTTTACAGGTTTCACGATTTAGTAGCAAATGAGCTGCTTCCCACTCCTCCTCCACTCGCTCCTTTCAGTGTGTCCTCCTAAATTGATTGTAACGAGGAGTGAACAACTGGTGGGGCCACGACGACAGCTGGAGACGCGAAGTGCAGAGGATCGGCTGCTGCAGTAGTAGATAGAAATTATGGAGAGAGGAAACTATGCAAAACAATGACAGCCTGACTCAATTTGGAAAAAAAAAAGGATCGGGAAATTGTGAATTAAGTTGAATCGGGCACACAGAGACAACTTTTACAACTTGTCCATAATTAATAACTTGAACCACAACAGCCATTCAATCCCACAATAAAGTGGCCTGGAGCAGCCGTTAAAATAACCATACCATGCTGATAAAAAAGCTACAGGCACTGACGCTCCTATAAGTCTACCCGGCTCTGTCATAAAGACACTTTATTGGTTTCCCACAATATATGGTGCACGACCCGAGACTGACTGAGACCCTTCTAAAAAAAAAAAACATCTCCATCCGGCTGCTGTGAGTAATAAAGGGAACTGTCACCAATCACATTAGGGAAGACAGGGATCGCACAGTGCAGGCCAATGAAATTTCATTGTCCGCTCAATTTGGGGAGTTACAAGACGGAGATGGCGAGGCATGACTCATTAAACGCACTCTGCTTTTCGAAGCCCAGACAGGACGGCTAAATGTTTCAGGACAGGGCCGAGGATAATGGAGAGTTTCTCCCCGCCAGGAGGAGGAGACGGTCACGGGCCCTTGAAAGAAATAACCCCGACCACTTTACAGTCCTCGCTTTTATGGAGGACAAGAGGTGGAGCAGACGTGACAGTTTTTTGTTGCCTTATTCCTATATGGCCCTTTCTATGTATGTGTGTGTGTGTGTGTGAGCGTGCGTGCGTGTGTGTGTGTGTGTGTGTGTGTCTGTGTGTGTGTGTGTGGGATATCATAGGCTGCTAACATGTACAGGTATGCCATCCACAGCGTGCTTTCCTCTCAGCCCTACCCATCACTACTCAGCATTCAGCAGCGCGAGGGCCCAGCGGTCACGCTCAAGCGTCAGCCTCGACGTGTCCTGCCTTCAGGAGCCCATTAGCACCGCAACACGGCATCCTGTAACATCTCTGAGCCGCCAGAGGTGTTTCTGCTCCATCCACCTCACACACACACACACACACACACACACACAAGGAATCAGCTGAGGTTTCCTCTTCGCTCCTCTCTGCCCTCTCGTCTGCGACCAACTTCACCGTCTTCCCGATCATCTGGCCAAACAGAGCTGCGATGCGCCATAAAAATCACCCCCGTTCTTCATCGGGACGGGGATTGGGAGAAGGACAATTGTGTGTGTGTGTGTGTGTGTGTGTGTGTGTGTACGGGTACGTGTACGTGAACGGCTGAGGAAGCCGTGCGCGCAGAGTTAATGCGAGATGGCGAGGAGATAAGGGAGCGAGGGGAGCGGAGATTAATCACCTGACAAGTGGATGGAGTGTCCATTTGTGCCTCGGGGACAGGCTGCAGATAGGATGTGACATTCAGGAGCACTTGGGAGGACGCACACACACACACACACACACACACGCACAGACACACAAGCACACACGGGGTCGAACAGACAAGTCACTTAGCATACAAACAACACAGGTAAACCTTCAGAACCACGGATCTGTTTCGCACACTGGACGGTGTGTTGCTGCGCCTGCACACCCCCGCCCACATCACTCCTAGTGATGTTCCAACACAGGTCTGACTGCCTGGCATTTGCTAATTGCCACTAAACCGCAAGTGCAGCTGGGGCTCATTTGTTTTTGCATTTATTTGGTCATAAATAAAATATTGGTTCAATTGAAATTCTGACCTGCTTACGACACTGGTGAATCAGAAATGCACTCAGAGAGAGAGGCTAGGCTCGTGCCGCACGCGGCCCCTAAATGAGTGGCATTGTTTTAATATTTTAAAGATTTAAGCAGCGGCCATTTTTATTGATTGTCAAAAATGATTATATGTTTGTCATTTGACAGAAGTCACTGAAAAAATAAGACTGTTATACCTGATAGCGTAATCATTTATTTTGTTTGCATATGTGTGGTTTAGCCATGAATATTCATGCAATCTTATTTTGGTTTTCTGTTTTTAAATATCATACATAATTCAAATACATCAAATAAAAAACCATGTACATAAAGGCCATTTGAGCCCTATTGGTACTGTATGTATAGGTGATTTCAACGCATTTTATTGTTTAATGTATTAGCATTACGCTGAAACTATGCCAAGTTTAATCCAAATAGATTAAAAACATCAGTTACCAGTTGTTACAAAGGTCAACAAGCACTTGTGCAAATGTTCTGAAATATCTATTGTATGTCAATATATGAAAAAACAACAGCTGATTACATGGTTTCGATTTTTTTCTGTGAGCATGTTTCCTGTGGTGTCTTTCAGGTACATTTCTTTCTTTTCTTTTTTTTTTGCAAATTCTTAACACAACATCCTCTGGAAGACAGGCGTCATGCATCAAAAGCCAGCAGTCCTTCAACAACTTGCAAACCCAAGTTTGTATTTACCCGATCCTTGTTAGAACAAAAAAGCTCCTGTCTTCTGTTCGCTCACTAAGCTTTGTGTCACACAGGGCAACACCGACCGTGACCCTCTGAAATCATAAAACCGTGAGGTACAGAAGGCCACATGAGGTCAAGTGACAGCTTTGATGTCATTATGTAGTGGGAGATGTGGTGGAATTTTTATGAAAGTAATGGCATTAAAATTGATATTTAAAAAAAGTGAAACGTGAATAATTTAAAATACCCACACTCAAAGGGACCGCTTTATTTTTGCATTTAAGCAAATTTTTTGAGCCAGTGGGTAAAAAAAAAAGACTTTCTGCAATAATGTACAATATGAGCTAAGGGACCCAAACTATTTATGCTTCGTGCTACTTTCTCCCCGGTGCTCTGCCAAAATGCCACACAAAGGTTACACATCCTAAAACCCCCAAAAAAGAGCTTTTGAATATTTTACCCTGGTCTTCATACAACATCAAACACGTTCTTCCATTGTGCTGGGTTAGAGAAACAGTGACATTTAATTATGCATCTATTTAGTGCAACTAAAAAATATATTATTTCATGGCATCAGTGTCAATGTCTCACAGTATACGCCCATTAAAAGCCAAGTCACAAAGAATCACTGGAGAGCCCCTAACTGGCATCAGAGGCTCAGTGTTTTTTTATACAGGCAGACACACGACGCCCCCTCCCTCTCCATGCAAAGTAATGCTTTAATGTTGTGTAAAGTCTGCGGTGTCATGTTCAATAAAAACACAGTGAGTAACCCCGGTACAGACGAGAGCATCGCTATCTTCTGGTTCAATGACCTGGGAGGAATGCCATTTATCCTATCACTCACAAACTTTTCGTTGCTGCTACTCCATCAACTCTCTCTTACTTTGCACCCTAGACATGGAATAACCCCCAGAGCTCGCTAGAGCCCAATTATTTTTGTCTCACTGGGTAAATTCAAAGCTCTATAATAAAAAATAAATAAAAAAATGCGGAACCGAAGGGTGCAACTGCTGTTTCAATAAACTGGATTTTTGTCTTACATTTTCTCTCTAATCTTTTTTGACACGCTCCGTTTCCTTTATTGTCCCTTCTCGCTTGTGAAATGTTCTATTTCCATAATTTCTTTTAACTTTTCAATGCCGCGCAATCTTGGCCAGGTCTCCCCCCCAAAAGAAAGATTTCAATCTCTCAAAGGACTTTCTGGTTAAATAGAGGTTACATGAGAAAAAAATTATAATTCCCCCCCCCCAAAAAAAAAAGCCAGCCCTGGCAGGGAACAACCCCGAGACGCATCAGAGACGAGGAAACACAGAGGCTTTTATAGTTCACTTTGCGAGGTGTACGCGGTGTGCAGGGAGGTTTGATTTGGATCACAGTTCAGGGCAGGAAGTTGCTGTAACGTTATATGAGGCTCTGCGACCTGTCATTTCTGTTCTTACTCCAACTTCTGTCAACCGCACTGTAACATGTTTTTTTTTTTTGTTTTTTTTTCTGGTTTAAGATTCCAAAAAGATTTTAGGATGATGAAAAGAGAGCGGTAGTCCAGCCAGCTACTGCCGGTAATGCACCTGTAAAAACACAGTAATATTAATGAAGCACATATCGAGAATAAATGGAAGACGGTTACGCCTAATCCAGTCAGCCCACCAACACGTCAAAACAATCCAGTGACACCAGGGATGCGGCTTTGCATACCTGTCCATCTCCAAGTCACATTAATTCATCACCAGGTTAAATAAATAAAGAGCTTGTTTCATTGGCATTGCACATTGGCAATATGTGTGAAATGAGCCGATTAAAGGATGAAGGCTAGTTTCAACAGGCGATTATTATTATTTTTTTAATCACAGGCGGTGTAAGAGTTCACTTATTAAACATGACATGAATCCAAAGTATCAGGGCATGCCCGGCATACGCTGTGTGAGCGCAGTTCCCACACACGCTATCTATGCGTTCACTCTCACGAGCGCGTGGCGCACTCAAACCGGTCAAACGCCCCCCAGTGCAAAAAACGATGGACACCTCTCCCCGTCGATCACTGCCTGAGCCACGGAGCGAGCAGGAGAAGAACCACCGAGCTGAACCAAAACAAACAAGAGCGACAGCCGGGGAGGCCGAGGGTGGCGGAGAAACGCACGGAAATATGACGTGACGGAACGCCCATCAGTGGCGTTCGGGGGATTTAAATGGCAGACTAAATGTTTCCACACACGCTTTACTCCAGAGAGGAATTACAGCGGCTGCCTGCACAGTCGGAGACATTATTCTCCATCATGTTCTCAATTTTCACAAAAAGGCGATTAGAAAAAAAGATTTACTTCAATTTATGAACAGACATTGTATGAATATAAACCGCCGGAGGTACCTGCCAGAAAAACTTCAGTGGAGCTTTGGTCCCGGAACCCAGAGGGACGCACGCGCACGCGCACACAGACACACGGCACAGCTTTGGTTTCCCCATCAGCTGCTGGTTTCAATCCCGAAGGAGAATCGTCTTTATGAAACCCTCAGGTAGAGCGGCGCAGACAGCGACTCATGTGGAGGAGCTTGTTACAGAGGGCCACGGGACGCAGAGGAAAACGCTTCTCTTTGCGGCACATTGTGCCAAGACAAGCGCCTCCCTTTTCACAACACAGACACACGGCACAGCTTTGGTTTCCCCATCAGCTGCTGGTTTCAATCCCGAAGGAGAATCGTCTTTATGAAACCCTCAGGTAGAGCGGCGCAGACAGCGACTCATGTGGAGGAGCTTGTTACAGAGGGCCACGGGACGCAGAGGAAAACGCTTCTCTTTGCGGCACAAGCGCCTCCCTTTTCACACGCGCAATGCGCCGCAGTCCTGCGGTCTCTGCGACGAACATCAATAGAAACACGGGAAAATCAAAAGCTAAAGAAACTTGGCGCGACTCGTGGTCATTTCTCCCCCATTCGCAGAGTCACTGACGATGGCGATGATGATGATGATGATGATTATGATGATGATGATGATGATGATGGTGAGCGCTTTAACAATACATTCTCTTTATGGGTTGATCCAAAATTGTATACCAAGTGATCAAGTGTCCATCTGGCATGGCGGAGCACCACCTGCCACAAACACAAACCCACGTGCACACACAAAGCGGAGCTGCAGGCTTGTGCACGGCGCACACACTATAGATATTCTATTCTATCCTGATCATTAGCATTCCACCTGCGACCAGGTGCCTCCCAACCAAATAACCAACGTCACGGCATAGAATCCAGGTCATTGGCGGCAACGTAGCGGCTTCTTATCCCGTTGTTCACATTTGCAATTTCTCATCTCCTTATGTCTCCCCACCCCCTGCGAAGCGGTCGCCGAGGTCCTAGAGCGAAGAGGCGGGCTACAGGGGTGGGGTGGAGAAACACAGCATCCACCCAGAAACCTCTCATTAGCGTCTCTCGTCCGTACATCGCTCGCTCTCGTTCATAATAGATCACAAAAGTGGATCTCGGCTCAGAGAGGAGGATCAAACAGCCGGTTTGAAATGGATGGGATCTCTCCCGGCCCGGTTTAATGATGACATCCTCAGAGTCGGGCCTGAGGTTTTTATTCAGCTCTTATAATAGGCTGCTGAGTGGGGTAGGGGTGGGGGGGGGGCTGATAGGTAGTCAAAAGAAAGGAACCCCAGGCAAAGTTTCTGCTTTCCCTTTGCCCTCAATAGGTGCTGTAATTGAAATATAGCGCAACTGATACTTTTGTGTTTGTCTCCCATCCCTCCCCCTTACTCCCCCCCCGGGGTCCCATCAGAGGACACCAGCCATGGAATTTGTCTTGTTTTGTCTCCTGGCTTTGAAAGCCGATGCTAATAAGCAATGGATGAAAGGAGGAGTGTAAAAAAATTGGAGCGAAGGGCTGGACACATTGTTTTTTTCCCCCCCCCCCCCCCCCCCCCCCCCCCCCGGGGTCCCATCAAAGGACACCAGCCATGGAATTTGTCTTGTTCTGTCTCCTGGCTTTGAAAGCCGATGCTAATAAGCAATGGATGAAAGGAGGAGTGTAAAAAAATTGGAGCGAAGGGCTGGACACATTTAGAGAGGGGGGGGGTTGGGGTGTAACCGTTAATCAGCAAAATTGTTCATTAGAATAAACGCATGTTTGGCATCGCAACAAACAGCAAGAGCCTAACTGGTGCGCGGGGAGGCCAGGATCCAGAAAATATGGATGATCATTTTACAATCGTAAAAAAACAGCACCGCAGGGGGGAGGGATGGAGGGAGGGAGATGAGAGCACGGGGGGAGTGGGAGAGAAATGTAGAGAAGATGCGGGAGGAAGGGAGGGAGGTGAAGAAATACTGTACTATCTCACGTTGGCATAACACTACAACCCACATGCCGTAAGGCTCCATCTGTACAAATTCAGGAGTTGTTTACCCACACTGAACTTCACTTCGTCCTCTTTCTAGATACACTTGACTCACTTGGTCTTGATAATAAGCAGCAGGAATCTGACCCTGAATAAAAAATATCATATTTCGCTTTATAAACATTATAAATCATGTCAGCATGCCACCGAAAACTTGAGAATAGGAGCGTGCAGGTAAATGAGGATACGCTATGACCTATCAGGTCACTGTAATGGAGAAAATGACAAAACCGACAGCCAAAAATAACATATCTTGAAAAAGAGCCCATCCCAATGCATGCTGGAATACGGGCGACCAAGTGCGCGCCCCTAGATTTCCTTCCGTGGATGTAACATGTATACATGTTACAGATTTGTCTTCAGCCCCTCCCCCGGGTTGAGAAAAACGATTTGGTATGCGGTTCATTTGGAAGATTCAGATCCTTTTAATCAATATGGAATCACGCCGCGCGTGCGGCCCGGCCTCGTCCGACCATAAGAGACAAGTTTCAGACGGAACGAGAGCTACGTTACAGGAAGGACGTCCTTCGGCAAACCTCTCATACACTCACGCCCTTAAAAAGAAAAAAAAACAAAAAGCCTCACCCGGCCCAGCTTGCTCCTGCATTTATGCATGTTCTGCACTAGCCGCTGCTCCCAAGTGCACATTTCATAATTCATGCATACTGTACTGTAGCAACTGGAAATGCACCGCGCCGCTTCATTTCGTCTGCCAGTCGGACTGCTCCGCGTTCCGCTCAAGATGACGCAAACTCCCTGACCCAAAAAAGGAACATTGTATATACTGGATATAATTTGCTTTTTGAACCGTATTTATTGATTTTTTTATTGTTATTTGAAATAGTATTTTTATTCTTATTTCCATTCTTATTCTTCTTACTGGCACTTCAGAGTGGACAGCATACTACGAATTTCAATGTACACCTAGTGTATATTTGACACTAAATGCTTGAATCTTGAATCTTAAATTCAGAGTAATAAGCAGTGCCCGTATGTGGGCGAGACTTTCTTGCTGATATCAAAAATAAATTAATAAATAATTCTCCCTGCCAGGAGGAAAGCACATCTCCCCAGGAATAATGAACGAAGTGTGTTGCCAGGTCTGGGTGAGACTTGCATCAGTCTGATTAAGTATCATCCTCGTGGCAGAGGGAGCATCTGTTGCATGTTAAGGTGCCAAGTGCCTGGCCTTCTGAGGACCGGGGCAAGAATGATGCAACCCCGAAGGACGGCACGCGCTGCCGAGCCGCTCCATTTTACACGATGACAACTTCTCATTACACAGCGGGTCACCAATTAGGCTGGCTTTTGTAAATCCCCGTGGCCTGCTGGGCGACCGGGAAATACATGACATGTGGGTTTAGCTTATGTTAATCTGTTCATGGGGCCGTTTTTTTTTCTGTACAGTAGATGAAAATTCCGTCATAAACTGTATGGGAACGGACGGCTGATGTTGGGTGCATTTAAAAGGAGGATTCTTGTGTGTGTTTTACGGTGTACGGGCTGAGTTGAGCCAAACGCCGTTATTAAAGTCATTACTCGCTGAACTGATATTAGAAATGAACACAACATTAAGAAATCTTCTTCTTGTAACCGGGTAGAGTTTCAATTAATAAGCAGGAATCAAATTCGACTTTGAATCGAAATGAACTTTGACGTAAAATGGACTTGCATCCATCCAAGTCCTGTGTGTCCTACTGGCTGCTTCAGTATTCGCCTTTTCTTTCCACTCGGCTGCCTCTGCGGAGCTGCGCATTTGCACAGCGGCGGCAAACTGTACCGCGTGTCGCAGAGGACGAAATTAACCTTTTAGTATGGAATATTTCCCACCCCCCACCCCCTTCAGCTGGTTTTGGTGGGCGGTGCTTGTGTGAGGTAAGCCAACGCTATTAGCTTGTGTTATTGCCCGCTGCTGTCCTATTTATCAAACGAAAAGAATACAGAGGCATATTTATCTGCAGGGTGTGCGATGGCCATATGGAATAGGTGGCGCAGGAATTAAATAAGTCCCTTTACGTCACGGTGACAATAGAGTTCTACTTCAAAATCTGATTTGAAGTTAAAACATACGACTATACAAACTGTTACTAACTGGGACTACACCAAACATAAACTGCTTTACTGAGAGGAATAGCGAATGCTCCTCGACTAGAGAGGCAGTTCGCAAAGAAGCATCCGATCAGAAGCTGCGAATTCCCTCCGACCCCAAAATATAACGGGAAGACTGTAAATTCATGTCCCCACCGGTGATTAATTGTCTAATACCTGCCGTGTCAAAACGGCCCGGAGCTCTTAAGAATAAGACGTTGCAAAGCCGAAATTCAGTGACATTTCCCTTTATGCAAGACCAAACACTGAGTCTACACACATGGGACTCGTGGGTTTTTCCCTCCTCCGAAGCCGCGCAGCTCACTCTGGGATTCGGCGGTTCAGAGTTATGTTTGGAAGCCTGGCTGGATCCCCCCGGAGACTTAGGTTTTGATGCTGCAGGATTTTTCAGAAGTACAGAAGGAAGAAAAAAAGTGGAGCAGCAAAACTATGTGGAGACAGAGCAGAAAATCACCAAAACACACTTGATTCCATCAGACTAGTGGTGCATTCTCCTCTTCCGTGATTGCCTTCCACAGAGATGTCAGATGAGAGATTTGGCGTGGAGGTAGGCGAGTGTTTGTTTGCCTTTTTTCCTGCCACCCCCTTCCTACCTGTGACTTCCCCTCCCGTGCATCGAGCCAAGTGAGCCATCATTTATGGTAAAAAATGGAGAAAGGCTCCCCGTTAAATCAATACATAAACTACCCGCAGGATCCACAGGGCAGGCAGTGGAAGTGACAGGCGCTCGTAACAAATGGACGGCGGCCTCCCGGAGACCGCTGACTCAGCGCCCTTCCCAGAGAAATCAGTCCTGCGTTATGCTGCCCCATCTCTCCCCCTCTCACCACTGGCTCTATCAGTCAGGCTGGCCGGCCGCGGTTCTACCTGGGAACTGCTGATCAGGGGCTCTTAGATATCGCCAAAGCAAAGAGCGTAATTCACGAGAGAGATAAACGCTCGCAGTGTCATTGATTGCGTTCCGCAGCTGGGAAATCAGCCAATATTTGAATAAACATCTCCCGGGCCGCAGCCGGAGTATATCACTATCGTTTGGACCTGCGGTGGCTCCGGAGGTGCCCTGATGTGCCCGTCGCGTTGAGAATATCAAATATCCGAGATAAAAAGCAGCAGAAAAGCGATCATTCACTGCAGGTAACATCCATCCATCAAGTCCGACGGGATAATAAATCCTTCTCCTCCTCGGGCCGGACTGATTTCGCTCTCTATTTCAAAGAGATGGGTATAAAATGCAGATCAACATGTCGCCCCCCCTCCTTCTCCTCATCTTTCTCTGAGGCTCGTGATCTAGCCATCATCCGGACAGCTGTTCCTCGGCACTCTCAATTCCCCCCGCTCGTGCGCGGCTCTGGCCTCTTGACCTGCACCGCCCGTCCACGCACACTTCCCCTCAAACCCGACCGACGCCGCGCCCAGGAGTTTGTGGCAAAATGTACAGACGGACGCAGGATTTAGATTTCGGTTTTGACTCGGGTTAAATCTGCCACAACCAGTGAGGTAGAAACGCATCCATTAGTAAATAAAATGCTTATGTCGATGCAATGATCGATGGAGACCTGCTGTCACAAACCTTCCACCACCATTGCTGACGACTGAACTAAATGAAAGAGAAATGAGGCAATAAGGTGTTTGAATTGAACGAATTCCTGCCAGGTAGTCGTCGTTTTTTATTCTTCCAAGACAAGCATGAAAAGAATTCTCACATCCGAGCTGAACTCAATGAGAGGATTTGTGCCTTGAAGCATCGGGTTTGGCGTTGGATTATTAAAATGAAGCCATTTTAAACACTCCGTCTCTTTGACTGTGCCAGTCATCCGCTTCCGTGCACACCGTGAGCCGCAAGTGGACACACGACGCCCACCGAGAAAGAGAGGCAACATAGTCCATGCATTGGATGAAATAGGGGCGAAAAAAGACAATCTGTAATGGGCAGCTACTTAACAAGCACAATGTTTCCAGAAGGGACATTTATTATGATTTTGTTGTCAGTGCAGAGATTAGAACGAAATTCTCAGGTACAACTGCTAAATCGGAATCACTAATTCACTCAACATGCAAAGAACCACTAAAGACTGCCAGAGGCATAATCATACGTTGTTTCCATTCTTTACGAGAAGCGCCACCGAACCTAGCGGTTCAGGCAGAAGCACAATCGATACCACTGTTTGTCTCTGATGACATGTGTCACAGCTCGGCAGCCGATCTATCAATTTCAGCGTTTAGGGGTCGACCCGTAGCCCGGCCGTCGGCTGCAGAGCTTCTTCTCATGACAAAGCTTTGTCAGAGCCAAAATATTTACAGTGGACTAATCATCTCCAGTGCACAATGCAAAACGAAACCACCTTTTCTTTTATTTCGTGTTAAAAGCCAGTGCTTAACAACCCACTGACCCAACATCGAGGAGTCCAGAATTATTTTATTTTCCTTTTTTCCCGTCATGTTCTCGGTTTTATTTCCGTCGCAAGCGTCAATTCAGAAGCTAAATAAACACACTCTACTTCTAGGTTAAAATGAGGGTCACCGCCACAAACACTGCTGCTGACTCGTGTTCTCCAATGAAATATTTATTGGATGTTGAGGAGTTGGTCATAGTTTTGGGAATTAAAATACCGTTACAAGGAAACATAAAAAATTCACATAAAAACCCAAAGAAATGGTCGTTGGTTCTAACCAAGGTCAGGTTTAATGCCTTCCCACCCACAATTTTATTGTAAATGTTTTATACAGTGAATAGAGTCAAACTAAATTTAAGACATTTAAAGATTACTCCACTGGGACACAGCCATGAGGTGGCATCCAGTGCCACTACTCGCAACTGTACTTCCACAAAATAACAACTTTCAAACAGAATAATGAATGAATAAATGCTCTTATCTATTTTTCCCTTGAATTTCTTTTTCAGGCAAGTCTCCCGTCTTGGTGAGTTGAAATGTACTAACAAAGTGAAAAGGCAGACGCCTAGATAGAAGAACATCATGCTGCGCTCTCAAAACTGGTGAGCGGTTCTGTAAATTATGCATGATTAGTTGTTAATCGCATAATAAACACAGAGCCACTCCAATGATCTTTAAAGTGCCTTCCACAAACAACCAGCAGCGTGCAGACAAACTCTCCAAACCGCTCCCATCAGAGGTCCACAACACGTTCGGACTGCGTGCAAATTCCAAGATAAACACCAACCACATTACTATATATCTATAACCCATTTCAGTGCAGCACGGCGCAGTCAAACAAGGCGGCGTAACTGTAAAAAGTGGTGGATTTTTAGAGTGATGAGGAAAGAGCAAATTGTGGAGAATCGCCATGCCACCCAAATGGCCCATTCATCTGCAAATCTCTCATAGTAAAAACCATTCACCTACAAACTGCCTACCATTCATTC
Source organism: Colistium nudipinnis (assembly GCA_016785305.1). NCBI lineage: Eukaryota > Metazoa > Chordata > Actinopteri > Pleuronectiformes > Rhombosoleidae > Colistium > Colistium nudipinnis. Next base: position 199,054 of record JAFBJU010000248.1, on the reverse strand, counting down.
TGTCACCAGTCAGACCGCGGCCTTGAAGTAAACACGCGCGGTATGATAATAAGTCAGCACACCACATTTCACGCAAGACTTGCTGTCAAAGAACTGAAAATCTATCTCTTTCTCTCTCCGGTTCCTGTGCCTCCTCCTGCTCTGCACGGAGGCTTTTGGAACGAGCATATTTATGTACCTGGAATATAAGTCAAGTCGAAGAGACAACCAAAAACAACAACACCGCTAATTTATATTTGGCTGAGCCCGGGGCCCGGGCACGCGTTTGACTCGTAAAACAGCAACGGCACACGTCCACCAGCGGAGAGGTGATGTGCAGCTCTGTTCTCCAAAACCAGCCACCTGAAAAACAACTCGGTGGAAGAGATGACGGCAGTAATAAAATAAAGAAATAAACAAATAAAGACTCGTGACCCACACCGTTCTCACGCTCACTCTGTTTGCTAATCCGCCCTGAACTCTCGGCTCTGTCCTCCCCTCCGTTCGCAGGTAAGTGCGCGGCTGGGCGAAAGGTCAGGGGGGAGGCGTGGAGAGGGACTATGGGCGGGAGCTGCTTTACCTCTACCACAGCAGCTGAAAGTTCAGTTTATTAGCCAGCGTGAAAATGGATGATGGCCGCTCTGCGCTGTGGACGGGGGCGTTTTTTTTTTTTTACCGGATAGAAACTGCTTTAAGCATGGACGATGTGTCGCAGCTGGGGTTGGGTGGAGAACCACAACTCACTGAATCCACCTTCTTCTCTTCTTATTCACTCCGCTCCCCGAATGCCCCTCAGCCATCCCTCCCTGAACCCCTAATTACTGCATCACTGCTGACATGGACAGCCACTGAATTTTTACATCAATGTCTCTTTTGATCACACTTTAATGTGTGAGAGAGTTGTGTGTGTGTGTGTGTGCGCGCGCGCATCTGCATCACTCACTCATCGCTTTTCATCCGCACAGTGTGCATGCGTGTAAGTGGGACGCGCGACACGTCTCTTCGAGCCACCTAAGCATTCTTGTGTGTTCATGTGTGTGTGACGAACGTGTGTCTCTGGAACGCACCGTACACAAAGCTCCGAACAGAATGAGGTCGGCAGGAGGATAAAAAAAAAAAAAAAAAAGACACCAGACAAGTCCACCTTTTGTCTCGCATGTGAACTGGGCAAAGGAGTCCCCGCGGGGAGGGCTGGAGTACAGCATGTGCATTAGACCCCATAACATCATTTATAACTGTCAGACACACTTTCACACAAATGGCTTTCACCAGCCGAGGTTCCCCCATTAGCATTGAGGCAAAGAGGCTCTAAGAGACGGAGAGGGGAGAGGAGAAGCTTTGCTGCTACATTGACTCCGCGGTGCAACCCAGTGGAGATTTCACAGCCCCGCGCAACTCCGCTGAGCCGCCGGATTTGTCGGAGGAGTGTCAGAGAAGGCACCGAGTCCCCGGGGGACGTGGGGGGATTGGTATGGGTGTGTTTGTGTGTCGACGGCCCATCTTGCCCCAGTGGTGGAGGTCAACTCGGAGCCAAGGCCCTTGATTTTGCTCTCGTGTTCTTCAGAGAGACAAGGGCCAGACCCCTGTCCGTCATTCTGTTAGCACGCCAGTGATGAATCCGTGCAACGGGCCGCCGAGAGCGCGCGCCACCGCACTCGGCCTGCCAGGGCACGTCACACCTGGTTAAAGAATAAGACTCAGTGAGAGCACCTGACGCCAAAATGTATTCATGAGAGGATCCATCGAATCGCTTGCAATATAATGTGGACGGAATAGGTTGTTTGGTTAAGAAATGGAGTCACAGCTCCGAACCTCAATGTTATTTAGTTACTTGGACATGAATGGCTGTGATCTTTAAGGCATTGAAAGACGAAAGGCCTCAACCTAGGATGACTACATTCACGGGTTGGTTGAGTAGTCTTTTGAGTGAAAGGCCCGCCCCTAGGCTTTAGTTTTCATTGACCCTTTCTCTAGAAGAAAATAAAATGACACCTTGTCCACGTTATGTCAGGATAATAGTGTTAAATCTGGGAAACAGGTTTTACTGTGTTCCCTCGTGAAATAGACCGATATGGAGACAGAACTGCTGTCACATATTACATTTCCTCCACGCTGCAACCTCACAGTTACCTCACAGAAAGGACGGCGAAGACAAAAGCTGAGGCGAAAAAAAAACGAATCGTCACTGAATTTCATGAAATGAGTTATCCGTCTTCTCCTTGAAACTACAGTCCTGGCTCAGTGAGTGGTGAAATGACATTCAGAGCATCCTGCAGCGTTTATGCCCCAGAAAGTGTTCTTCATAGGTAGCTGGTAATTAGACCCGTGCGAAGCATCCCCAGTAACGTCTACAATTCGTCTTCTTGGCGCGTGGCAGCGCCAACACGCGCCCAGCGTTTTGTCTCGTGCGTCAGAGGAATCCAGCGGAAGCCACAGCCCTAATTTTTTTTTTCCCCCCGCAGTCCACAATCTCTGCCTCGAACGCGCTGACATTTTCTGCACAGGACAACATGGGGACCAACTCCTGGAGCTCAGACACGACTCACCTAGGCAACCTTGACATTCAGTGGGCACAAGAGGCCAGAACGCACGTGCCATCCAAAAAATGAACACTCCAAGAACACGTATGTGTCTGAGCGAGGGAGCCTGAGCTAATCCTGCTCCAGAGAAGCAGCCGAGTGCACGTATGAGCTGATAACAAGTTCAAGTGGAAGTGGAAGTTTCTGGCTCCCTCTTCCTCCTCCTCCTCCTCCTCCTCCTCTTCCTCCTCCTCTTTCCCACTTTACCTAGCAGCGGCTCACAGAACACCTCCTCCACGGACACGTCCAACCTGGCAACCACCCATGGAGCCACACAACACTTTCACGCTTCCAGTGACTTCTTCCCATTATATATATACTCTCCTGTGTGGACCGCCACTCTGCTGCCGCTCTGATGGAAAATTACACAACCCAGCAGAAACAAGCCGAAGTAATAGAAGGAATAATTTATGTGGAAAACCACAATGCAGAAGAAGCGATTTTCAATAGCTCTCCTGCTGCAATGAGCCTAATGAGTGCTGGCTGCTGCCGCGCCTCACTGATCAACCGAAAAACACTCGATCAGGTGCTGTGTCTCAATTACCTCCACACTCCCACTTGCTACGTTGAGTACAGGAGTGCGTTTGCGCTGACGCCGACGGTGCACTCCAAAACAGTCAAAAAAGTGCTGTGCGAAACTTCTTTACCTCAACGCCTGCCATTTGAGCTGCATGGCGAAAGAGGGGGAACCGACGGCGTATTTTCCAAATTTCGGAAAAACGGCTCCGGATGAGGGAGGACACAATGTCAGTGCGGTAATGCGATGTCATTTCCATCTCGCATGTCACAGGAGGCAAAATGACGAAATCGGGCGGGTAAAAAGGCTGTAAGATATGTTGGTGGACGGCAATTACCGTCACACATTACTGCAGTGTGCGTGCGGGTATTTCCATGCTTGAGTGCCGGGCCTGCCAGCCTGGCCTTAGCACTCAGCGGCACAATGGAGTGGACCGTGGACAGTTGCCTGGTCCATGCAAAAGCTTTTGACAACATGAACATCACAAAAGCCCAAAGAAACTAGACTATAAATAGGCTAGCCTCTAAGGGGCATATCCTGCACTCCTGTCCTGCCCTCCTCTCCCCTGTCCAGTCCTGTCCTCCCATCCCGTCCTTGTACTCCTCTATTTCACTCACACAGCATCGGCAGTTAGATTTTTTTTTCACAGCAAGCCAAGGGTACATTCTTCCACTCTGATGGAGAGCTCAATGTACTGCACAGCGATAAGTGTTCTACAACAAACACTGTGGGACTAATGGCTGCTGTGTGTGTGTGTGCGTGTGCGTGCGTGCGTGTGCGTGCGTGTGCGTGCGTGTGCGTGCGTGTGCGTGCGTGTGCGTGCGTGTGTGTGTGCACGTGTGTGTGTGTGTGTTTGCCGTAGTGTAGAGACACTCCATGTGGCCTGAGCACAATGGTGTGTGGACTGGACAGGTTTGGGTTTGTGTGCAGGTTGTTGACAAAAAAAAATCAGCCTCAGCAAAATGATGTGCACATCAGTGAGGAGTGGCAGCGTAATAAAGTGGCTTTGATGAAAACTTAATGGCCCCCTTCACCTTTATTAATGGCTGTGAGAGCAGCATCGTGTGCTTGGGTTCACCCCGGCAATAACACGCATAGCACGCCAGAGACAAACACACACACACACGCACACAGAGACCCACTAATTAACTCACTGACAACTGGCTAACTGGCAAAATGACTCCTGATTTTAGCCAAATGAGCCCTAAACGCTGTGCGCGACACTGACATTCCATAGCGGGCGAGCAGTAGTTACGGTTTGAATATAAATGAGATGAAACACAAACGGAGAAGTCAATCTGTTCTGCGTTGACTCGCTGCTCTGCGTGCTCCTGCACCTGCTTCCCGGAGAAGACAAAACCCAGGCGTTGTGTTCTTTCCTCACTTTGCAGAAACCGGTGGTACACTCGCACAACCAGGCTGCCACTTATTAATATCTCCCTTTCAAATGCTAATTCCTCTTCACACCTTCATACATAAATCATAGATCCAGAGGTGGTATATCATACCAGGTCTTTTATTTTGAAGGTTTTTACCTGGGGGGTGCAAGGCTGTGGGCATCCAACCAGCCTGCCTGCGGTAAAGAATGAAATTATCCCACAACCTGCATGAATTATAATAACAAGTGTCCCAGATATAAGACTAACCCTTTCTCTGCCCGTTCTCAGTGGCAATCTGATCGAACATCAAAGACGCTACTCCCAAACTTTTTTATAAAGTCAAGGCCTCATAGCAGATCAGTGTTGGCCCACATATGCAGACGTGATCGTGTTCAACCTCAAACACTCCCACCTGTGAGGATGTGATTTGCTCTTATTATATCCTTAATGGACAGAAATACACGGCAGGTGAAGACAAGGCGGCGTGGCTCAGAGACAGACATTCGCACACGTTTGCTCGGCGGTGTCTGATGAAGAGACAGGAGAATGAAATTCCCGCTCAGCGCAGAAGCCCTGTGCGCCCCTCCAGTCTCGGCGCCACTTTCCCAGGTCTGATGTGTGTCAGGCATACTGTGCTGCAGATGCAGCTCTCTGTGATGCACCCCCCCCCCCCCACACACACACACACACACACACACAGCCCGCCACCCCATGATCAATGAATCTTTTCTTCTCACTCAAAGGCTGTGCATCGTTCCGACTGTGTTTTCATGAAAACTGGCTGAGCGTGGAATAAGCTGCGGTGCCGGAGTGGTGATTATCTTGTTTGTGGCCTTTGAGGCTCAGCTACCACCGACACGTGTGGTGCGTGCGTGTGGTGTCGGTGAACCTTGACCTTGACCTCAGAATAATCTAAAAAATGTAATGGACTGCTGTACACAAATTAAGCGCCAATGGATGTAGATAATTAACAGTGTAACCATGTGCCACACGTTTTGTTCTTTAGGAAGAAGATGAATGGCTTATTATCGATGCAGTTGAACTTGTTGTTGTTCCATAATGTGTAACGGTATGAGACAAGTTGTAATATTTGTCTGGGAAGGTGCTCACTCCTCCAAGTCATGGTATCATCAGGAGTGTTTCCATGGAGGCAACTGGGCTAGTTTTGGACTCCGTCCAGACAGATTAGAACTGAAAAAAAGCCTCATGGAGGGGAGACGGAAAAACGTCTTCAATAATCTTAAACTAGTTCAGTTGCCTACTCTGCAGATGAAGGCGTAATGCTCTTCATTTAGGGCTTGAACGTGGCTGAAGAATGTTTGTCTGAGATTTATTTATTTTTATTATCCATATCCCCTGCAGTGCTGGATCCCAGGGTGCCTTAAGTGTACCCTGCCCTGCCCACTCCCATCCATCGACATGTGAAAGACATGGGTGTGTGTTTGCTTGTGTATGTGTGCGTGAGAGAGAGAGGTGAAGTACCTGCCAGGAGCTGGAGGGGATCTCCGCGAATTTGCCCAGTCCCCCGAAGGTGTAGCAGCGGTACATGTGGTCCAGAGACTCCGAGCAGTGCCACAGCAAGCCGAAGCTCACGGAGTCCTTGTTGTGGTGGTGCTGGTGCTGGTGGTGGTTGTTGTTGTTGTTGTTCCTCAGCTGGTCCTTGACAATCCAGGCGGGGGATATGAAGCTGAAGCTGCACACGGCGACCAGGGCGGAGGAGAGGAGCACCCAGAAGCAGCCCACGCAGCTGAACATGGTGGCAGCGTGGGGCACGAAGCCCGCAGACAGACCCAGATCGATCCCAAAGCCGGCCGCTTCTTCTTCTTTCTTTTCCCGGCCCAGGAGCGAATGCATTTGGAGCTCACACCTTGGAGAGCGACACTTCAACTTCAGCCCTGCAGCGGCACACCATCAGCACCGAACACAGTCTGCGGGCATCCGCAGCGCGCGCGCGCGTGTGTCTGTGTGTGTTGTGTCCCGCAACATCTGGTCCCGAGAGGACGTCCACAACACAGCAGCCAGAGGAGTGACAACGGAGTCCGTCTCATACGCACAAACACACACAAAGTCTTTGTCACACCCTAAACTGGCTGCGTGGCCCTCTCCGTCGCACACACACACAAAGAAACACACACAGCTGACGCTGCAGTCACACGCAGAGGCACGGAGACACACACATGTACTTGTCTCCTCCGTTTCTGTGGGGACCCTCGCGAAGTCTGAGAAACACGCACCTCGCGCTCCACAGCTCGTCTGGGGCAGCGTAAAGCTGACGGAGGTCTCACACGGCGACTTCCGGGCGTGGTTTCCAGGGATCACAATTTGAGGCGGTGGTCTCAGAGTGCCTCTCAGTCTCAGCCTGCGGAAACAATTGTATAAAAAGTTTAATGCAATGCAAGCATCGTGGATGGAAAAATCCAGAGTGTTACTACTGTTACTATTTCACAAATGTCTCACATATATTGGTCAAAACGGAACAGGGCGATGGCTACTCAAGCATAATCAACAACCAAAGGTGTTTATTTATTGTTATTAATAATAATAATAATGATGATGATGATGATGATGATGATAATAATAATGATAATAGTTTTAAAAAAACTTAATATAAGACGCTTGTGACAGTTGATCCGTTGCGACGCTCTACTGCTATAAGATTACTTTTGTTCTGAAGGCAAACACTCCTTTCCGGTGTTTCGCACATGGTCTTTTCGACTTGACAGAGCTGATCATAGGTTTCGCTCCACGCGCACCTTGCACTTTGATAACGCACCTGATGTGACTGATTCTCATCAAATCAGTGAGACACATCGGTGTAATACAAAAAACAGTACAGGAGAATATTAATTTAAACATTTTTAATTTCAATGAAAAGTTATTTCCCGCAAATAAATGACACCCACGACATTATCGCAATGTAAAGTAAAGGTGATCATGTTCAGTATCAACTGTTGCACACAGAAAAAAAAACAGCCAATCAGAGCTCAGATCAGAGGCTTCTTTGTATTGGGGTGGGCGTTGCCTGTGCACGTGGAGTCAAGACTCAGTCGGGAAACAACAAATAATCTGCACATAGCATCAGGACGTGAGATAGCACCCAAGCATGTAGCTCATTAATGTGTCTCATATTTAACACTGATACGCATGAAGCAGGCCAACAGTTTATCGCAAATGTTTCCAGATGTATTAAATTCTCCCATCATTCATATCCAGTTATTCATTTAAAATAAGTGGATAACCTCCATGATAACTTCAATACTTAAAGGTTTTCTAACGTCACATTTAGCCCACGGCTAGTGTGAGCCATTTGAGATGACTTGTATTTTACAATTTATGGATGTTGCTGGAACTGTGGGCAAGGCAAGATCCACGCACGGAAAACTAACCAGACATAACGCAGTGAGTCATCAGGGTCCTTCCTCTGTTTTACCCTTATACAGCAATAGTCAACATTGCCCCCTCGTGGTCAGAGGAAACTATAATAAACATCACACGCTTTCTGTATCAACATGCCCACGGCCGGCAGTGGACTGAAAATGCAAAAATGAATCCACACCTGAATGTCCAAAAAAACGAGGACAGACAAATCATTTCATAATATATGTATTTAAATCAAACACAATTTAAATATATTATAGATTATATTACGTACACATACATGTCAGAAAACATTAGTGGTACATAGTACCAAGAGTCTTTTCTGGTTCTTTTCCACATCTTGGTAAAGCTCAAAAAAAAAAGGGGGGGGGGAAATATTGTAAATCATGGAGCACACTTTCCAACTGAACACTCACTCACTCATTATCACTGACATTTGTTTCATTGTTTCAGTGATGCATAAAAAAACTATGATCACCATAAAAAAATGACTAACATTAATATACGGAGTAAACCAGATATGTAAAAACATTTAGGACATGTAGTTTGGAGTTTTGCGACACAAGTGGAGCACTTCAGTTCATTAGGGAGTAATTCATCTTCTACACTCGTTGCAGGAGGTTGACGGGAAGTCAACAAACAAGTCTAAGAACTGCATCAGATCGTCCTCCGTTTCTGAGTTCACGGTTCCAGATGTTCTACAGTACACACAGTTAACAGCCAAAGTAGGACAACTTAACACGAAGGAGCAGCAGGCAACACTACTCCATGCAGGCTGAGGGGAAGCGTATGCGGGGGAAAAAAAAACTGTACAACGCTCCGAACTGATGATTTTCATCTGCTTATAATCGTTAACTAGGCGATCTCTTACGTGAGATTTTCATTATCTAAAAAACAAGGAATGGTTATAAAAGGTGTGGGCAGGTGCATCATGGAGTGACAGCAATTCAGTCTTTGTTATGTCCTCCATAGGTCCGAGACGAGACACTGTACAAACACGATGGCGGCAGCAAACGCAGTAATAGTCCTGACTGAGATGCTGCTTTCCTCCAGTGTCTTGGTGAATCTTTCCATCCTGAGGGAGGAACTTCCTCCGATCTGATACAAGCACTTCGCTTTGCCTTTGACTACACATGTACCATTATAGGGTTGTGGAGTTGGAGATTTTCAGACAAGGGTGTCCTTCGAGTTTTCCAATCACCTCGTGTCTGAACAATCACTCGTCCAAGCTCGCACGCACACACGCACGCACGCACGCACGCACGCACGCACGCACGCACGCACGCACGTGCACAGACAGGTGGTGGTCTGCGAGGTGATAAAAAGCCTTGTTCGTTCTCGGAGTAATGCAGTTCGTTTCAGGGTTGAACCCCTGCGTATGGTTCGTCGTTGGCCCAGCAGAGTGACGGTCCTCTGGATCCTCCGCTGGGTCATAACTGCAGACAGACAAAAAGAAAGACAAACACTGTGGTCATTCCACGCACGGCTGCACAGGAGCAACAAAAACACCCGGCGAAGGCTCTGTACCTTGGTGGACTTGCCGGGGCTGTCGTGACTCGACTGGTGGACGACATCGTTGACAATCATCTTGGCGATCTGCCACGCCATCTCTTCCTGGGCCTGAAGTCACAGCACATTCAATTACTTTGATTCAACACAGACTTTCATTTATATTCTTCAATAAGCCATACACATGTCACGGAGTGACGTCACATAGCAAATTTGAATGCATTAACCTTGAGAACCTCCATATACACCTCAGACCACTGAATCATTTGCGACAATCTAACTTCTTTCTGCCTCACCTCATCCGAGTCACCTTGGACCCACTTCTTCATTGCTTGAGAAAACATGGAGCCTAAATAGAGAGGAAAGGGGAGGCAGAGTGAGGCAAACTTCATTAAAGAGAAATGTAATGTATTCGAGAGCTATTTCCTCATTTAATTCCTACTAGCTAAAGTGACCTCTGGTGCTCTCAAAACAAAAACAAGGTGAGATTATCCTGAAATATTTTGGGTACTTCTTGCTCGGCTGCCGAGGTGTGAATAATACATCCTGACAAGCTATTCAAAAGCTTGTCCTGAAAGCTGAGAATCAGCAGTAAAGAGAATGAAGCAGCCACGGGTGCAGGTGTATATTAATAGTCATAAAGTGCGCGTTTCTCCCTGCAAAGGAGAATGAGATAAAATAGGACAGAGTGATGGGGGAAGACACAAAGAGAATATGGAGAGGAAGGGAGGGAGGTCGAGAAGAGAGACAAGCCTGGGTGTATCATGCCTTTGGATTTCTTCACATCCGGCTCTGGCTCCGCCTCCCTGATAAACTGGCCCAGCTCATTCACCTTCCCAAACGTCATCTTTCTGAGCAGACAGAGGAGAGGAAACGGGTCATGACGGTGGAAAGAGCAAACGGGACTGAGCTGAGCCTCCGGAACAGGCGCAACATCCAAGCCACACTGATATGTGTGTATCTGCTCCTTAACTGCAACACAATGGAGCCAGAAGAAAAGGGACCAGAGCTTTGTCTTTCTACGATACCATTCTCTTGAATTATATTTGTAGAGTTTTTTTTCTCAAAGCAACGCTCATAAAACGCTTCCAGGTTGAGTCACTAGGAACAAAACAGGTATAAACCCCGAATCGAAACGGCAGTTCGAGAAATAAAACAGTTATGCCTGTATTATTTCTCAAACTGCCGTTTCGACGAGAAATATGAGCGTAAAAGACAACAAGGAATTTTTACAGTAAAATTACAAGATAAATTGGATCAGACGCACAAAAGTACATTTTGGGATGTAATTAAAGTACAGATTCAGCTATCTCAAAACCAAATCACCGACAAAGCACGTCTTCTGTTCATAGCCGAACCTCTTAAAAGCGAACCAGATGACTATATAAGTTGGCATGATGACATTTATCTGATCATTTTGGTTCACCCCCTGGGCAGGGAAGGGACGCACGCACGCGCGCACGCACGCACGCACGCACGCACGCACACACACGCACGCACGCACACACACACACACACACACACAAAGCTCACCCAGCATATGGCCGTTGGTACAGGGATTCGGGGTCCAGGCTGGCCACGTCCACGGTGATTGCCTCATCAAAGTTTTTCAGGATCTTGATTATTGCCTTCCTGGCACCTTGCTGTTTTGAAGAAACAATGAAGTTAGTATTTGGTCACAGTATAACGTGAAAACAAACTTTCTTTCCTTATTTGCTTTGATAAATGAGACACCTTAACAACATCACGGCCCTTTGGAATGGGCAAAAAAAACAAACAATCTCTTTTATTCACGTGATGAGGGGGAACAGGTCTAAATGTCAGCAGAGAGGGGGGACATGGCTGCGGGGCCTGAAGCTCGGAGGAGGTCACCTGAGTCTGAGTGGCCTCGCTGGCATTTGAACCCGAGCGCTCGTTGTCCGCGGGCCCGCTCTGGCCTGGAGTGCTGACATTCACAAATTCATCCGCCCGCACCGAGTTGATGAGGTCACTCAGGTATTTGTAGTAAAGGTTGCTGGACAGGAAGCCCGGCATGTAGACCTGGGCACACGTAAGACAGGGTAATGAGCTGCGTGATGTATCTCTGGCCACGAGTTCCGAAGGTTTGTGGCCGACCTTTATGTGCAACAGCGCTGAGCTTTTGTTTCATTAATGTGATGCCGGGGCATTTGTCAGAGGTGCAATGGGATCACTTTGCCAGTGACACAAAAACCAAAACCTTTAAGAGGAGCTTGTTAAGCTAAATAAAAAAGCTCTACACAATGATTTTACAATTGACAAATATGTACGACCCAGTGCAGTGTAAATGGCAGTGTAACTTTAAGAAGGCTGTTAAATGTCTCAGTTCTGCTGGCTTCATTTGACATCACCATGCCCATTCTCTATTAGTCTCCATCTTATCGTCAAAGAGCACAAGAGGAGTTCAATCGGGACAATTAAAGAGCCCCTGTCGGGTGGCTATCGGAGAATCTAACCTTCTCCATGGTTGTCCAGGCCTGTCTGAGTGGAGTGGTGAAGCAGTCGGGGAGGGGCCCTCCCTCTCGGCAGATATTGGACTCTATCTCCATCCGCACCGAGTCGCCGAAGCCCAGGGGGTTGGTAGCTTGGAGTGAGAAATACCTGAAGAGGGAAACGGGAGCGATGAGCAACGGAATTCAGATGACGTGAGAAGACATCAATCACTGCCCAAAATGTGATGCGCTTCAGGAGAATTTCCTTGAAGGGCTGTGAACGACTGCGGTTGTTAGATGTTGTTTGGCAGGGGAAAGCATGACAAGGAGATGCTGAAGAAGCAGGTCACTGGAGCAGGAGTGCGTGGAAGCAAAAAGCTACAAGAAAACAAAAGGCAAAAGTGAAGTCCAATAAATATAAATTGACATACACTAAAAATGGAAATATCTACAATGTTGCAACCAGCTCGGTTACTATGGAGCTCAGCCAACAGAATGAGTTAGTCCAATACAAAGCATTCAGAGTTGAGAAATAAATAAAAACAATTCATAATGGCTGCAGACAAGTTCCGACCATCACTTCCTGATCATATAATCAATAAGTACATTACTAATTCATATCTATGTGCCTGACATACGCAACTCATTACATTTCTCATTTTGTTTTTGTAAGTTAAGTAAGTTTCTGTTCGTTTTTTTTTTTTCTGATGAACAAACTTAAACTCGATGCCCATCATAAAAGGTAAAAATAACGCCAGGCTGTTCCTGCTGCCTGAACAGAATATGAGCTCATTAACAATTTGCGAGCTATTTTTGTCATAGTGATGGATTAGGTGTACTTACACTAGACCCTCTGGAATGGGTGCAATTAAAAAGGAAGATATAGCTGTATTTACTGTGGTAAACATTTCCCCCATCGTTCTGTCTCCACCATATTCTCTATAAAAATATCGGATCTGCTCGAAATTATTTGTGGCTTTTTGGCAAACTCTTTAATCCATGTCAGGGTTTCCAGTGAACTGATCACACAGTAGTCTATTCAGGCTGCTAACCTGCTCCGAAGGTTAACTTGTTATTTTGCGTAGCAGCCCAACTTCAAAATTAAAGACATCTTACCTAAATTTTTTACAAGAAAATACTAATGACACAGGGAAAGTTATAAAAAAACTGTTTCACAAAACAATTCTTACACAAATAAGACCCATTTTCATATAAAAACACGCGCGCACACAAACAAACAATGAACAAAGTTAGGGATAATCTGCATTCGGGTTAAATTTCAGCATAAACCTAAAATGCACTATAACCTTTACAGGTGAACCTAATGTGACCTTCTCTAAACTTTTGAATGCACATGTCCAACAGTTTAATGTTTCAGTACTTTCTGCACAACATGTTGTTCTCTAATTAAGGAGCTTAACAGCAAAACAACAGGTGTTTGAACCAGTTGGCTTTTGTTTCAATACATTTTTGGAGATGAGGAAATCACCATTGCACGTTTCTACTTAAATGCCCTACTTTCATGATATAACACCACTGTAGCGTGAACTTTTTCCATCAATTTCACTCAAAAGCCAAATATCCCTATCCCATATCCATATATACAAATGCTTGATCCTTATATGCTTTTAAAACTGCAGCGATGTCTAAGTATCACATCCAACCCACTGTTTCAATAAAAAGAAGATTTAAACTTTTAACTGGGAGATTTAAAGCCTCACGAGATTGCAAAGCAGCAGAGAGACCACCTACTTGTCATAGAGGATCATGGCGTCATTTTGAGCCTCCTGGCCATCATACTGGCCCTTTTTAGCCGCTAGCTGGTTCTGGAAGTTGTCTGCCGCCAGCCAGAACTGCAATACATTCATCGCCTCCTCTTTTTCCATGTACTGCAGGGGAATGAGACACGGTGACAAATGTTGAAATGTATTTTGAGCAAAGTAATTGTGTTATTATGTCACTGAATGTCCTGTGTATATGATGACGGAAATTCTACAGCAATTTTTTTTTTGTGCCAAACCTTTTCCCCCTAGTGTATGGAGTTAATAATCACTTTTGTAAAATATCAATAGGTGACATCAGAAAGGGCAAATTTTCATGGTTTGTTGTTTTGCTATATTAACTGGTAAGCAACAAGAGAGGAGAGTTAAGTAGCAGTTGGATCATGTTTGCACTAGTCAAATACCGGGGTAAATTGTATCGACAATCTTTTAATGGAATCAGAGTGGATGGGTGTTTGTCATTATAAATAATGTAACGGGATAGATGCTCCGAGGACCCTCCGAGCCCACTCACCTCAGAGAAGTAGAAGAGAGCCGACTCACAGAACAAGATGTCGGCCAGGAACACAGAGCCGCTAGTCAACACTTCAATCTGGTATTTACAGAAGTGATGGCTCCGCAGGAATTCAATAAAGTGCCTGGGAACGAAAGGGCAAGTGCAAGATGGGTACACGCGGCTACCGAGGATGTCAAGGTGGTAAGAGGACAAGAGGGACACTGGTTGCACATTAAACCGCAACGGTCAAACGTGGAGATGGAGAGAACTTGATGAGCAAGCAGAGACTCCTCTAGGGGAGGAAACAAACTCACTGTTGCTCCAAGATGGCGCAGGCTACCGACTGTGCGATGACAAAGCAGTTTGGGTCCACCATACCGTCTTCTCCGCAGATCTTGGCTAGACAGAAAGAACATGAATTTACCTATCACAACAGGATATCTTTTATCACCATTGGGTGGGCACGTCTTTGATATGTTCTCCTTAAATAGAGTACATTCCCACTAGCAGCAACTGTATCTTACCGACGATGTCATTTCTGATCTGTTCTGTGATGGGGATGGGCCTCACGGCGTCCGGAGAGATGTACTTAGTGAAGATGATGACGGCGTCTTTCTCTATACCTGAAACACACGGAGGTGAACCGCTGATCATCCAGTGACTCTGCAAGTCGCTGCAAGAGCATTTCCTTAAAATGTTCATGAAAAAGATTTACATTATTTTGTATTTTTTCAGTTCTATCTGAGAATAATACTGAAATGCTGAACATGCACATTCAAAGGGTTCCTGATGGATGCAGGTGTTCTTTCTGCCAATCTTGTTTCAAAGAGAAAAAAATCTTAATAGAAAAATTGACACCCATACTGAAGAATATAAATTAACCACAATATCAACCACAGAACTCCCATCAATAGTAATTACATATCAGTAGTGACCACTTTACTACATTGAAAACATGCTGAATTATTTCATGTAATTGATAATGTGAAACATTTGAAATAAAAGAGGTCCTTCAAAGGTGACTCACTTTTCATGAGTTTGTCAGAGAGGTCTCGTAGGGTGCTGTTCGACTGCACCTTGTGAGGGGTCCCTGTCCTGGAGGGGGTCTGCCTGGTGGGCGTCTCTGAGCCAGGGGTGCCGGGTCTCAGGCCAGCTTCCGAGCCGGAGGAGTGCTGCCCCTGTGAAGGCACCCGCTCAGCTTCAGTGCTACTGTCCCGGGAGAGGGTTGCGGGAGTGCGCGGGGCGGGCGCCGGGACCTCTGAGCCATCTGCCGAGGCCGGCACGGGCTCGGCCAAGGAGCTGTGTTTGACTGAGTTAAGATTGTGTGCTCTGACTTGCGACCAGCTGGTCGAGCGGAACCTCTCCGCCTCCAGCCAGAACCGAACCAGGTGGTCTGCGCCCTGCAGTTCCGTGAAGTTCATGTAGTGAGGCATCGCCACGTTGTCCCGAAGGACCTGGTCCACCGTCTTGGAGAGCCGGGAGCGGGTCTCCTGCCCCTGGTAGTTTACACAGGAGTGACCTGCAGCATACAAATACAAACATGCAAATGAACATGCAGGAAATAGAAACGCACATTACAGATTTCAAGAGCACGAATTCTATGCAATATATTATTTCCAGGCTAATAAAAATGATTTGTTGTGGTGAAGTGTTGAATTCTAGGTGGTCATGCAATGTGTAATATTGTGCAACATTTACTTGTTTAAATTATCTCAATTAAAACAATTTATACGTTATGAAAACAAACTTTAACACTAGTATTTAATATATTGTTAAAGGCATACAATGAGATGAAGCGATAACAAGACACCCTGCTGTTCAGACAATAATATGATTCACACTGACTAACAGACTGAGCACTACACTTTCTATTATTTACGGTTTTTCGACTTTCAGTCTGGATGGAAGATAAAATGGGCAGCGCATTGATGGAAGGTGCACTGAGAAATAAGAGATGAAAAGTGGATTTTCTGAGTTCAGCTGTCCCGTTTCAGCAGGAAATTCGGTCCAGGCTGAAGGCTGCGGTGAGCTGAATTCAAGCACACCACATATATTTTCTGTCTGTTCTTAAGGTGGCCTTTACAACTATGCAATTTCACAGATGATTTAACCCAGACAAACTTTTCAGAACCACACGTCAACAGCATCTGGGTCCTGTCCCTCCTGTCATTCATGCTTGCACGAAGTGGTCAGCAGCACTGAATGAGGCAAACCACATCTACCTTTGACAGGCTCCGAACTCCAGCTACATCTGAACACTTTAAAATTCCTGGTGGGGTACGCATTATAACGTGACTTTTTTTTACAAGGTCTCAAACAGACGCTGTCTGTGAGAATAACGTCATGGTACGGTGTGCGCACACAGACTCGCCCCCCACACTATGTGAAAACAAAATTAACAAGGGAGGATGCTCAATGACTACAAACACTTGCCAGAATATGAATCAGAGCATTTTGGCTCGAGCTGATCTGAAGTGTGGGCTGAGGCTTTGTGGTGTTGTGTTTGCACTTAGAACACCAGGCGTTTGGTGTCATCCATGTTGCCTCTTCACATTCCTTGAAATAATACAGTCCAAGCCACCGGGAATACATTCGAAACAAGACATGCAAAATAAACTATGAAAAAGACACAGAACTCCCTTCTCTTCCTTGAGTTATCCCGGGACACGCTGTCTGTTTTAGTCAGATTTTGTTCTGCAGGCTGCGACACAGGTTCCTCCGCCTCAGGTCTGACTCACCTCCACCTATTCTATGGAGTACTTGCTCGTACAGCTTTTGTCACTGCCATGACAAAACATTTCAACCCCGCTACGTAACACGGCATAGAAAGAATTCCATTTTAGAGCCTTGCTGATGAAATGCGGGAGCAGTTACCTTACCATGTGACCAAATTGGAGCCCCCGAGAGGCTAAAGTCACCCTGGCAGTTTTTGAATTGTTTGGGTGCCCTTAAACATTGGTGCAACACGTCACATGGGTGACTTACACATGATTAATGATGTGGTGTTGCAAAAGACAGTTGGCAGTGAGGCAAGAGTTCCACTCGGGCACACTGAAATTACAGAACTTGCTATAAGAAACCTCATTCGTCCCATTAGATTAATTAAAAGCTAATAGTACATAAATTAGGGAGGTTAATCAATAAATGTGGAAAAATATTTAAAGCCTGTACTGAAACAGATGAATTCAGTCTCCCTACCCAGATCTCCAAAGTGAGCAGCCTCCATGTGGCTTGGCTGTTTCTTGAGGATGGCGGTGCGACCGCGGGCGAAGGAGTCCATGTTGGCAGAGATGGCGTTGATGGCCACATGGCTGGGACCCGCGGCTTCCTGGATAGCATGGTGGTTCCGCAGTCCTAATGATGGAGAGTGAGGGCCGGCAGCAGCTGGAAATTGAGGATGGGAAAATAAAGAGAAATATAAAGATATTTCAGATGTGAGCGGTCTGGATGTATGACATCAGTGTGACCTCATGAAAAGGTCTTTTT
The DNA here is from genome assembly GCA_016785305.1 of Colistium nudipinnis. Classification (NCBI taxonomy): domain Eukaryota; kingdom Metazoa; phylum Chordata; class Actinopteri; order Pleuronectiformes; family Rhombosoleidae; genus Colistium; species Colistium nudipinnis. The sequence goes on along the minus strand of JAFBJU010000248.1, from coordinate 181,500 downwards.
AGTGGAGGAATTGAAAGAGCTCAGAGTTTATGAAGAGACGCCTCGGGGTGTGTGATACGTCTGAGACAACAGCCTACTCAGCGTTTGTTTGACAGTACATGTGTTATACTCAATAGCTTGAGGTCATCCATGTGATCCTATAACTAGCAGTGATTCCCCTTGTGCAAAAACACTGTGTGACATCGTTTTCAGCTCATGGAAGTCACAATGAAACTCACCTCTATTGACTTTAGCCTCCGTCACTCTCTCTGGTTCTTTGCTTTTGGCTGTGGGGAGAAAGATGAGAGCCGGATTGAAACTGAAGAAGCCACATGACGTTTTGATATACAACACAGGGCGAGATGAATGGGGAGAAAAAAAAAGAAAAACATCAAACAAACATCACAAAGATGGGGGGAGGGGGGGGTGAGTTGAACAGGTTGGTGTGGTGTCATTGGAAAGGACTACAATGCATTATATAGTTACATAATGACACAGAGAGGACGCTAATACGCAGTAACATTGAAGGTAAATGGTGCTGCGATATGAAAAAGCTCTCAGAGTCCTACTCATTAAGAAGGACTGAGAGAGCTTTCATACTGAATGGCGTCAGCGAGTTCGTGTGCTGATTTCTGACCTTGGTCTCTGAGCTCTGATGGATCCCAGTATTCACCTAGGCCGGATGCTGCTCAGACAGCCTCCACCTGAATCCCTCCGAGACATAATGATTGTCTACAGGGAAAAAAGTGCATGGTGATGCCACACCGAAGCTCTGTGGCTGCAGGCGGGCACTCACCAGACTGACTCACAATTCATATCTTTCGATAAGCCCGTCAGGCTGAGTATCAATTTTCAAACACTGACGATGCAAAATGGAAGGAGAGGGCAGGCCAAATGGTAAAGAACATACACTCTCACAATCTCACATTTGTGGAGACATGTCACCCAGGATTAAGAGGCGAATGGAAATCATTTTTTTCTAAGTCTAAGCTCCAACAGACTCTTTAGTACTGAAGGGAATCATGGTACAAATAACACCTGGTGACTTTGTTGTGAATACGTAGCTGCAAAGGAAGTTAGGACTCTACATATGTCAGAAGCATTAACATAAAACATGCCTTTCCCAAGGACACCACTCTCATCCTCTCGGTGACGTGTGTCATTTCGGTTCAAGGCATTGTCAAAGCACCCTCTCTGATATTTCCTCTATTTTGGAGCTCTGCTGTGTCAGCTTATTATTATTTTTTTTTTACCACCAAGTCCAAAAGAAAAAACTAGGAATCTCAAGGTTCAGGATGTAACGCAGCCTGATTTCCCGGAAATACACAAGCAGGCTTCAGCTCGAAATCCATCACTATCACTGCAATCACTGCCTCTTCATTATGTGCTATCATAAGAGTGAACTTTTTGTTCAGAGCAATCAGATATACTAATCTTTAGGAAGATGAACAGTGAAACATGCTTTTTACAATCGTATAAGGACGGCTTAGCACATACATGTGGGGATTATTATTTAAATACGCTCCATAGCCAGGTATTAAGCTACTAGTTTGAAACAAACGCCCTGCAACACGTTTTTTTTAGGGAAGTGTTGGTTCACTATTACAGGGCAGGGAGATGACGCTGCATTAGCTCTAGTAAAATAAAATGTACCTGTAATAAACAGGCAAAGAGTAGCAGAAGGGGCGTCACAATATAACTACTGTGTAGGTTGCACCACCCAATTACGTTTTAGGAACGCACATTGAGATACTAAGCTGATACATCATTTGCATATCTCTGAAACTATGGAAATCTATGTAATATTAGTGGTGGCATAAACAGTAGTGAGGTTGTACCCTGACACAAAGCCTCTTCTTGATCCTGTAAAGGAGCATTTGGTGACTTGTTTTACTAAGGTTAGTCACAGCCCATGCTGACAAAGGTTCCTTAGTGTGGACCACAAACATTTCCTCTGTAAAGAACTAACGACTCTTATTAAAAAAACGACCGCCACGGGTGTGCTTCTTCACACTTCCTTCATCACAGGTCCATGACAGTTTTCTTATACTGCTACCTTTGCTAGCAGCCGCGGCACAGTTGGCTATTGCAGACTGGCAGGGAGCGTTTAACCATTAAAAACGACATTTTAAGCAAGGGCAGTCGTGGTGATCTGTGTATCTTGTTGAACAACACACGGTGCGCCGAGGTCGGTGCACTGCCGCCCCGGCTAACACCGGGTTAGAAAGGGCAGGGTGGATAGAGAGGCCACCGCTAAGCTAACCGTGGCATCGCAGTGAGCGGCGGCAGCAGGATAACACACTCCCACCGATACCACCGACTCCTAGGCTACTTCACACGCTGCCGCAGATGCGACCACTGCGGTCACATGTGACCAGGGACACCGGGCCGGACTCGGCGTGCCGCCGCAGTCCTCACCGGGGGGAGCTGGTTACTCACCTTTCCTCTTGAAAAACGACATGACGGGTTTTTACGCTGTGGACGTTTGCTCAGCTCACTGACACCGTCCCGGGCGTTCGCGGCTCCCTTCATTCAAAAGCATCTGGTTCGTTCCACGTCCGAAGTGGAAACGGCGTGTTGTCGCTGCCCCGCTGTCAAATCAAAATGTTCCCCAAATCCAAGTCCTGACCAACGGCCATATTGTCAATAAACGTCTCACTTCCGGGCTGGTGCGGCAGCAGCATTGTGGGAAATGGTGCACTACCTGTTCTGGTCAGCAGAGGACACTGTTTCGAAAGTGACGTCCCAATAAAACCCAATAACACAAAACAATAAATGCTCTTAATCATAAAATGTATTGTCTTTAGGAAGACATATAAATGACAATTCCCAAAACTTTATATTGAACGATTTAAAATATTTATTTGTAACACTTTATAATGCTGGACGACTTATTGTAAGTTTGTAGTATCATACTCCGTTCGTTTTGAATAGGTGTAACTTAAGGTGTGAACTTAAGAGAACTTTCACATGTTTCTATTTCAGTTATTTAGTAATTTTATTTAAATAAATGTGCAAGAATTCTGACATTTAAGAGAAAAAAATCACAGTAGTAATGCTAACCATCTGGTCGTTTTCATTGAAAAATTATGATTATTGGTGAAGTGTTATAATACACAAGAGAAACATGATTTCTGGACTCATTAAGTGTTTCAGTCTCGTCCAACTCCATGGGTCTCTCCGGGCCGGTCGATGCGATAGACGAACTCTGCCGGCACGAAGTAGCCCAAGTACTCCACAATGTCGGGTGTGGTGTCTATGTAGTAGTGGCCACCTTCTCCGTGGTGGCTGAAGCCGTGGGTGTGCTCCACACGCAGGTCCAAACCCTGAATCCCAAACACCAAATAAATTGACCCTACTGTTAGGAAAGTGAAGTGATTTATTTTCTGTGACTCACGGCGTGTTAGTTTAACTCACAGGGTCTCTGGAAACAAGCACTGACTGGCAGATGAATGGAGCGCCAACCTCAAAGTGCTTGAGCCAGCTGTTGACCTCATCATTGGTGTTGAGAGGGCAGGCTGAGAACTCTCTTGGCTACGGATAAGCCACACATAAGACAATTTAGTCAATACATGCGACCGTCAGTAACCAACAGTGCTGCGTTCTGTCACATCCTGTATTTACCATGATGTGGATTTTAGCTTTTCCTTTCTGGATGATGAAGGTGCCTCCCAGAGCCAAGCTTTTATCTGGGTATTTGGCCTCAAGAGTCTTCCTCAAGGCCGTCACAAGACTGTGGTCTCCTGTTCTCTTTTTGGCCCGCACCTCTATGACCTGTGGAAGCACATAGGAGAAGAGGGCAAACCAAGTGATTGTGTATAATCACTATCTTTTTGTCAATGTTTATTCTTCCAAATATTTGGAGCACAAAGATGGTAATGGCGCTTAAGCTCATTGACAAAAACTTGGTTATTAACTTACAGATTATCCTGCAAGTTCACATAAAACCACAAAGTCAATCATTGGAGAAAAACCAAAGTAAATAATGACAATGCATTTTTTTTGAAAGGCACTGCGGTGCATGCAACATCGTAAAAAGCTACAGATCTTGTTTGGTCAGAGGAGACTGAATACCTTTCCAGGCTGCCCTTCACATGCATATAGATTGGCCAGCAGTCCAAAGTTGCAGTCAGAGAATTTGTCACTGTATTTCTCCTGCAGACACTGGCCATCAGCCGGATTGATGGAAGACATGTAACTGCTGTTCACTGCAGGCCTTCCCTCTGCTTCGGTGAGAACCAGGGGAACCAGCTGTGGATCAGAGAGAAGTTAAAATGTTCTATTTATTTGTCAAATCGGATGATTCTCAGAGGTAACAATGACAACATGGTTGCACTGATTTATTTATGCCAACATGTGGCTTTTATCTGCATAAAAAACACAACGTATTAGTGGTGAAGGGCAATAATAACCTCTGCATTCATTCCAACGATCCTGGAGGGGACCGCTGCCGCACCAAGCATGAAGGCTCCAGGGAGCTCCAGCTCCTTAGATATAATGTTCATGTTGTATTCCTGTAAGAAGCGGGATGGAGACAACACCATAGTTCCGTTAACAGCAGGTCATTTCACATCATCACTATGAAACACTGACATGCACAGCACTGTCTGCAGGATAAAAGAGCTACCTTGTTCTTTTGCACCATCGGAACCAGGTAAGGTACACCACCGACATCAGTGACGCGTGGACTTCCGCACAAGCCTTCAGCGAGAGGACGGAGGACACATTAGGAATGAGACATTACATGACAAGCATGTGTATGCCATGTGTTTGAACACACCAGTGTTTCAATCCACAATTTGCAGAGTAAATTAGACCACAACTCAGGTTAATGTCTCACAAAGTGTCAAGCCGTTCATTCATCCACTGAATCCATGTGTAGGAACTGCATGACAAATAAAATATTTTTCACACTTATTTGCCATCTGGATGTACTGTGTAATAAATACAGATGGTGGGCTATGAATGAAGTGTGCATGGTGAGCTCTCACCTTTGACAGGGAAGCGGAAAGGTTCTTTGGTGAGATCTGGACACTCCACAACATTCACATGAACTTCTGCAAAGTTGTCTTCCAGTCCTGCTTGTAAAACTGTTACCAGCAAAAACAACAACAACAATTCATTCACCTCCTTTACGCACATCATGTTTATTAAACCATGCCTTTGCCCGCCCTTACCAACACGCAGTTGTTCCAGCTCCGGGAGATGAAGCTGAATCCTTTCAGTTTTACTAAGATCTGCCATGGCTGTAGCGGTGCGTGAATGTCAGCAGAGCAGAAAGAGTCGATCACTGATACAGCCACCACAGCTAATCTAAAGTTCAAATTCAATCAAAGAACCAACACTAGCAACAAAATTCATTATCCATATAGTGTTTCTTCGTCTACACGTGATAGGTTTCGCTAAGTACATTCAAATATATATGCATGATAATATTGCTTCAAGACAATGGACTAACAAGTCAGTTATCAATATAAACAACCTCTAAATGCGTATATTGTATGCGATATTTATATTTGTACTGTTTTTTCAGTCGGTGCAGTCGAAGCGGAACTGAAATGCAGGGACTTATCTTGAGTCTGGTTCCTGGTTGGTCACGTGGTGACTTCTCGTCTCGTTGATGACGTAGCACCACTTCCTGGTTGTCCCGTCAACACATGTGTAGGGCTGTGTTTTCTTTTTGTATACTTGTTTTAGCGGTGCCATGAGTCTCTCTGTGCCACATTAGCGAAATGTGCATTAAATAGAGTCACTATGCACCACCGGTAGACATGTAATCAGAGACTACATCACGTGCTTCGACCATCCTTCTCGTTGGAGGCTCCGAGAGGATTCACCCTCGCACTTTCTCTCGTCAAAGTTGGGATCGCAGACCTTTACAATGAGGAGAGTGCGTAGACATCTAAAATTGACTCATTCGGAGAACATTGCCGAAGCTTTATCGACGGAGCCGTGCCACATTGTCCCAGAGTCCTCTCCCCCGGACTATGTGCGGAACATATCGCGATATCTTGAGTCTTCAGTGGGACAGAGCAGTCAGGAGTTAGTGTGTTATGGCCAACCTGAAGCAGACAGGTAAGGATACCGCTTATGGTTTTATTTTTTATTTTTATTTTTTTTATCGCTAGGGAAATTATAAAATATAAAAATGGTACCAGGGGGTACAAATCAAACGGTTACAAACGCAGGTACAAAGTTAAGACCTATAAATAAATTCAATAAAAGATTAAAGGATAAAGTTGCCCTTCATGTCTCCATGTTGCACCAGCTCCTACTGTAACTACAGCCTGAACGTGACTAGGTTTGACCTTGTGTGTGTGTGTGTTCACTGTTTGTCCTCAGTGATTCTGGAGACAGCTTGTTCATAACTCAGAAACTTGTACCTGAGGCTGTGAGGTCAAGAAGACGGCGCCACTACAGCCTGGGGTCAGACCCAACATCTCCCCGGGACCCACAAAAGGATGAAGATGGCACTTCATCATCGCAGGGAGAATCCAAAACTGCCAAAAGGATGAAAAGGAAATCCACGCTGCCGAAGTTTAGTTTTCCTTTCCTCACACCGAGGAGAGCCCAGTTAACTTTCCCGAGGAATACAAACCTTCATGTAAACACTTCTTAAAAAATGATGATCTTTTTTTGCCGGCTCTGCGTTAATTTACTTAAGAGATGGAGTCTCTCCTTTCTGTTTGCAGAATTCAGCGATGGGAGGCTTTTTTCAATGTGTCAGAGATATGTGGCAAGGCTATCGAAGAGGACACGATCAGCACTCATCTTTACCGACCGTTGATATGGATGGTGAGAACATATCTCCGCTGTCAGAGTAAGTACATTTTTTAAGGAATCTATTCAGTTGTGTCTCTAAATGAAAGGGGACCAATCAAAATTCTGTATACATGTTAGTTCTTTAGCAGGCCAAATCTAAAAAAATAATCTAACTTTGATGAAAAGATGTCAAGCTGGGAGCAGCTCATAAAGTGTTTATATAAGCTGACTGGACTATTGTAATAATAATAGTAATAATAGATTGGACTTATGTAGCGCCTTTCAAGGGACGCTCTCCTCTCTCTCCTACATACCGTCCTCCCTCAGAAACATACTTAAAATAAGAAATCATTGCTGTGTCTGAACTCTGCTGACTTTCCCCGAGAACATTTCACATATATATGGTATATTAACAGGTTTAAACGTCATCAGGTCTTGTAACACTTAATTGTCTTGGCACCAGCCACATTGTCTTGGTATGGTTGCTCAGGAAGAACCAGGATGACCCCTTTTCATTTATTTACACCTTCTGTAAAACTTTGATACTCTATGATTTTAAACGTTTCTACTCAGTTTTTACAGTTTTTGAATTTTGAATTCCTATCCTACATGAAAAGATACTGTTTAAATGCAGTACACTTTTGGTTGATCTATTGATAGTAAATACAACTTCTATTTTGTTATAGAGATGAAGAAAGGTCAGAGAGTGAGGACATCAGAGTGGTGGTAAGTGTTATGATTTCAAAAAAAGAATAATCTGATCTCAACACACTTTTTGAGCGTAAGCTTATTTCGCTTTGGTCATCTAACAGGAAAGGAAACGCTTTGTTGCACCATCAAAAGCAAAGTGCTCAAAACCTTGGTACATTCCAGAGAAAGGACAGAATGACAGAAAACCAATGTCACAAGGATGTCAAAGGAAAATGCGACACAAAACACCAACTAAGGCTTCAACGAGCAGTCCAATATTGTCTTCAGATACAGATGATGGAGATCCCTCTCATAGAGCTCAGGCTGAGGGGGAAACACCCCGCAGAAGCATCCTGTGCCATACTGACACACCAGTGACAAAAAGACATCTCATCACGGGACACACGATACCTTTTCAAAGTAAAGAAAGGGAGGGAGATAGTGATAGTGATGCTACAGTTTGTGATCTACCTCAGCTACAGGGAAGTCCAAGGGAATACACACCACGGAGCAGAGGAGTTACTCCAAACGTAACCGAGCCGAGTGTTTTCCACACCGCTGATTTATCCCAGACAGAGCAGTCAGAGGACGAACCTGAAAGCCAAAGCCTTCTCCAAAGTCTCCCAGACACTGTAAGTGTCACTAATAATCATAGTATAAGCAACACGGCCAGTGTGGAGAAAAAGAAAAAAGCAGACCATGAAAGTGTCACAGAAGCCATGGGTTGGAGTCAGGAAGGGGCAGAGGAGGTTCAGTCTGCAAGATTTGTAAATGTGGAGGTGGAATGCACTCCCAGTCTGTCTGAGGATAATCGAGCAGAGTATCCGGCAATGCAGACCAGTGAGGAGCTGCAAGTGAATGGAGAAGATGAGGTGGAAAATGTGTTGCATGATATCATAGGGAAACGGGAGGAGATATACGATCCCGACCCAAAGCGCACAAAAAAGAGAATAAAAAAGAATAAGCCAGAGGCAGATGATGTTGGACAGGAGGGGGAAGGACACCTAGAATCTGAGCTGAAAGTGGAGAAGTATTATTCGATTTTACAGACGCGCAACGAGGTGGATGGTGGCAAGGAGAAGAAGAAGAAAAAGAGGAGAAGAAGTGTTCAGGGCGATGAGTGTGTTGAGCAGTCACAGTTCAACACAGTTTCAGAGCCACTCAATGAAGATGCTGACTCCGCAAGGAAAAAGAAACAAAGGAAAAAAGAAAAGGAAAACGGTGGAATGGAGGAACGTGGAGAGGAAGAAGAAGCCCTCGATATGACTTCAGATCTACAGATGGAGGAAATGGGGCATCATGTAGAAAACACAGAATCCTATCAAGAACGTTTAGAGGCCAATCAGGAAAAGAAAAGGAAAAAGCACAAAAAGAAGCAGCTGTCGGCTCCTCAGGATGAAGCTCAAGTGGGAGCCGAAGATGTTGCGAAGCTGAGCATTTCGAATAATGTAACCTCGGAAGAAAGCACAGGGCAGTCGGGGAAAAAGAAGAAGAAAAAGAAGAAGAGGGCCAGCATCTCCGAGGAGGTAGGCAAAAACAATGTTAACGATGCAGATAGTTCCCAGACACCAAAGGAGGTCCCTGACAACCAAGATGCTGAAGTGGTGTCTAAGAAAAAGAAGAAGAAGGAAGACGGTGAAATATTTAGCAGAACTGACTCCGAATACGCTGCAGCACAAAGCGATGATTTGGTGTCTGCGCGTAAAAAGCAAAAGAGGGGGACCACTTCCTTCCTCGTTGCTGATGCAGAGGGAGAAGATTGGGACACGCAGGAGGAACAAAGCTCTTCTTGTTCAAAACCTGTAGCTGCTGGTGTGTGGGGTGCAGGAAAGGCCGGTGTCAGTGCGGGTGCTGTAGAGGCTGAATCAGCGGAAAAAGCAGGAAGTGGAAATTGGGAGGGATCTGACAACGGGGTCAGGAAAAGGAAAAAGAAGCCAAAGCTGTCCGTAGAGCAGCAGAGCGTGCGGAAAGATCCCGAGCAGGACTTTGTTTTGCCTGCAGCCACTGACGAAGGGGTCAAGAGAAAAAAGAAACCTTGGAGAAATGAAAGTGATTTCTCGACTGAAGTGGAGAGGTTGGGAAATGCGGATGATGCAGGACTTTCCCAAAGCGAAACGCCCGTTTCGGTTAAAAAGAAGAAAAAGAAAACGTGTAAAGCAGAGCTGGACCACGAGGCTGTCACTGAGAAATCTGATTTCGAAGGAGTCTCGTCGAAAACCTGGGGTTCAGTTTCACACGAGACAAAAGGCCAACCGTGGAACTTTCCTGTGGCTGCTGGGGAAAGCCATTGTCACAGAACTGAAGTATCTCATGGCAAGAGTACTCCTGAAAAAAACAGCGAGGAAACGCTGAACACGTCCTCACCAACTTTAGGGACACTTGTAATTCCACTAATGAACGGTGGGAGGGATGTGGAAAAAAACAAAAAAATCAGAGCTGATGGTGTTTTTCTCGTGGGGAAAGTGGTGGAAGCTGTTGAAGCGGAGGCCCATAAATCCAAAGGGAAGGGAGAGAAGGAAAGGAATGTGGCCACAACTGTTCCCTGCTCCGCGTCGGGCAGCTCTCTGTTCCCAAAGACTTCACATTTTGAAACATCCTTCTCAGAAATAATCACAAAAAACAAGCACAAAAAGGCCTACAGGAGACTTCATACTGCAAGTCAGGACTTTTTCGCAGATTTTTAAGACAAAGTCACTGTTGGGGATTTGAGTGGTGGAGAAATTCTAAACAAAGATGCACAAAAGACACAATTTTATAAAAATAACTGTTGCAGCAGGGATGATGTTTTAAGACTGACTATGGCAACGTTACACAGTTAAAATGGGGCTAGTACGGTGTAATGTTTTACTTGTTGTATTTTGTTATTTTGTCGTTGGCTCTCAACCTTTTTGGTGTTGAGATTCATTCTCAAGAAATGAAAACATGCTTTAAAAAAAAACTGCAGAATAATACCCATAGAAATAAAACCTTCAGCATGGTTGCGCATAGAAACCAAAACCTGCATTTTTTTTTTGTAAAGCAACATTGTTGGCGCAGCTGGTGTACATCGGAATGAGCTGGAAAAAAGGGGGGAGTTCATTTTTGTGGCTTTCTCAATTTCTGACAGTATGAGGTTAAATGAATTCAGAGTTGGTGGAAATGCAACTGGTTATGGTAACAAACCAAAAAATCCCTCCTGCCAATTCACAAACGGTTGTTCAGCCACTGTTTAAAATGATTCCGTTAAACCTGTTAGTCGTGTTTTAAACTGGAGATGAAGTTGTGCGTGTGAGTTTCTCTGCAGGATTCTCTTAAGCAGACCTCTCTAGTCTTGGAGCAACTTGTTCGCCAGCGGAGTCTGACTGAGTGACCGCTGACCCCGCAGTGTTTGCTGCACAGTGCACTCACCTTTGGTTTCAATATCACTTCGTCTCTGATCACGTTTCTAGGTTGAACATGATCTTAAAATGTGTATTGTCCTGATCAGTCATGTCATGTAGGTGTACAATCACACACACACACACACACACACACGCATACAGTACATACAAAGGCATTTGCAAGAAAAAAAAGGGCTGTGCGACCCCTTCATTTATCTTACGCCAGTGTTTATACTTTGAAAGGAAGGAGCAGAAGTTACAGTTGCATACTAAAACACGGAAGCAATGTTTACATGGGCATACGTTTTGAGGCACGTCGCTGCAGGTGTGATCCACCAGCGGAGTTCGCGCTGTGACTCCAGATGCGCAGTGCGCGTCCACGCACGGTGACGCAGCACGTCGAGCCAGCGCGCGCCCCCTACGTAAGCGCGCAGCCACAGCAGGCATTTAAACGGTGAGTGTGCGAAGCTTCCGCTACAAACTTTTCCTCCGACACCAGCGCGTCTTCACCCTCACTCCGCAACGCTTGTTTTTGTTGTTTTTGTTGTTGTTTTTTTATTTTATTTCCCTCATCATTATTACACGTAATACATATACATATATATATATTTATTTTATTTTTTTTAATCCGGACATGTCCTATAACAACAGCGCGCGTTTCGCCGAGGCCAGGAGGGTGGCTATTTTCGGTGGGACGCACGGGAACGAGATGTCAGGCGTGACGCTGGTGAACCTGTGGGTGAAGAACGGCGCGGAGATCCAGAGGAAGAGGGTCGAGACCAAGCCCTTCATCACCAACCCCAAGGCCGTGGAGAAGTGCACCAGATACGTGGACACGGACCTGAACCGAGCCTTCACCCCGGAGAACCTCAGGTAAACAACGCCAGCGGGCGGGCTGCTGCCAGTGTTGTTGTGGTCGTCGTCTGTCGTCCCCGGATGATGTCATGACACGATGAGTGGTGACCATGTCGTGGATCTGCTCCATCTCTCTCACACACACACACACACACGCTGACATGATAGCATTGTGTACGCGTTGTTACTGCGTAGACGGGGGGCTCCCCCCGACGTGAGTGAGTGAGTCAGATCCTTGGGGGATCAGTGTGTAGATGTGGAATGACGGCGACAACACTAAAGTGGTACTGACACGGCAGACTATACGTCTGTGTGGGCGTTTGTGTTTGTGCCGTCAGACAAAAAAAGGAGTGTATCGTGTGATGTGTTGCTCGGGGGAACGTATGGTCCCACCGTGGAGCTGGAAACGACAGCGTTCGTACGGATAAACGTGTCCACACACAGGGAGGGCGGCGACGACACGTAAGAGGATAGCGCGACATCCTGCACAAAACAATCTCTTACACATGTCCATTGTCCATCGAGCTGTTGTTGTAGGATTGTGTGTGCGCGCGTGTGTGTGTGTGTGTGTGTGTGAGAGAGAGAGAGAGTGTTTACCATCAGCCGTGCCCCCCTCAGCCCCCGTCCCTTCGCCTCCTGCACCAATCACAGCAGAGCAGCGTCGCCCCTCAGACTCCAGCTGACTGTCAGCCAGCAGGGGAAACGTGAGCGGAGCGTGATCGAGCTGCAAGCGATTTAAGGCGATTTCTCTTTTCGTCCCTCCCACTTCTCCGCTTTGGTGTGCACCACGGTGGAAGTGAGTGTCTTACGCAAACGCTGGCCCATGCCTGTGCACGGTCACACAGCACGCAACAGCCCATTTGCTAATGCGGTTGGATAACAGCCTTCCCACTGTAGCCACCATCAATCATTATTTCAGAACATTCCCAAGGTTATTATAGTGTGTGTGTGTGTGTGTGTGTGTGTGTGGGTGTGTGTGTGTCTGCGTGCGTGCGTGCGTTCGTTTGTGAGCCTCATGGCAGTGGAAGTGTGATTACTGTTGGTAGTCTTATCACCATGATATTTCAGCAGTGCTTATTAATTCAATCAACGTTGATGGTGTCACTGATGTTCCTGTTCAGAGAATGTTGTAGATTGGAATCGTGGGTATCAATGATGGAAAGTAACAAAGTGTATAAACTCGAGTATTCTGTTATACTTTATACTTTGCCACATTCAAAGACAAACAGTGCAGATTTTGTTCCACAATGTGAATCCGAGTGTTCTAGGAAGCTTTCAGATTGATACTTTAAATGACTAAATATTGAACCTGCTTATATGTTCAAGTACCACACCACACTGTAATGTAACTATCATCATCTTGGCCAAATTTAGTTCCCCTTACTCATTAATACATATGTACTAATGATCCAGTCATATAATAATTTAATCCTATTAAAGGTGCCAGTCTCCATAATGAGTAATACTTAAAGGACAGTGTGTTTCCTATTCCGGTATAATTGTTATAGCTTTTAATTGGAGTGAAGTATCTATAGTGTTGAATTGCTCCTTTTACTTAAGTCGATGAATTGAATACTTCTTGCACCACTGGTGAGTGTAAACGAGCGGAAGAGGAATTCTTCTTCATGTATTATTGTTATTGGATTTCTCATAATAAGCTGAACTACACGGAAACTTTCTAAAAACAGCCCATTGTGACATGTCCTTCAACATAAATAGCTCAAAGCAGCTCTGCTCTCTCGGGTTGACGTTTGTATTTTGGTGTCCACTTTATCAGCTGTGTAGCTCACACGAAGCGTGTGTGCTGATGTCCACATGATACCGGGTTTTTTTTTTGCTGAAAGTGGGGTCTACAGAGCAGATGTGACAGGGGAGACAATATGCGCAGCAGAGGTGCTATTCTACAGTCGCTCGGAGAATGTCCCAGACTAGTGGTTATTTTGAAATGCTTTTGAAAGAGCTACGAGAGAAAAAGGGCAGCTTTCATTCTTTGTTCATAATGTGCAGCATGTCAGAGTGGGGGGGAAAAACACAGGTTCAGAGTATGGGCAGGACTGAGTTCCCAAAGATCCCCAAGTGCAGATAAGCTTTAGCCACAAGAAGTGGATTACATTCCCTCTTAACATTCACAAAAGGAGGCCGCAAACCAGCTGAACGACCATGATCTTTTACAATCACAAATGAAACCACACGTTCACCACAGTAACTGTGTTAACTTGTTGGTTGTTGATCAACCAGTTGGTTTTTACACTGTACGAAAGTGGGCACATAGGCCATATAGCCATCTCTGCGTAAATCATTAATATGCTTCACGGATTTCTCCATCATTGTTGCTTTAACTTGCAATGTCTAACCATTATTTCTGTGTGCGGTTGCGTTTGTGGGGGGGGTGCTTCTGTGGGTAAAAATATCGGGAGAAATGACTTTTTTTTTACATGTGTGCAAAATGAATACAATGGCAAATGAACACACAAAGAAAAGGGGGCTTTTATTGACTATCCGAATATGTCAGGCAAATCAGTAATGATCCGTTTTTTCTGTCTGTGTGTGTGTGTGTGTGTGTTTGTGTCCTGCAGTTCCCTGGAAGGAGGTGACCTGCCCTATGAGGTGCAAAGAGCTCAGGAGATCAATAGGATATTTGGACCTAAAGGAAGCCCGGAGGCCTATGATGTTATCTTTGACCTCCACAATACGACATCCAATATGGGCTGCACCCTGATTCTAGAAAGCTCCAAAGACCACTTCAATCTGCAGATGATGAACTACATTAAGGTGAGGGCCCACAAACCCACCTGTGTGCTGCAGGTGTTCAGGAAGGCGGCTCTGGAATGTTAGGGAAAATGTATCACCAAACATCAGTCAGAATAAATAAATAAATATATATATATATATATATATATATATACACATATATACACATATATACACATATATACACATATATATATATACACATATACATAGACGTGTCACTTCGCAGTACGTCAAGAAACTTTAGTCCTGGGCCTTCATTTCCTGAAGGGTCTCTGGTTTCCTCCCACTGCTTTCTGACTTAATAGTTAGGGGAGATTGAGTTAAGCCATGTAAATAATTCAATGATCAGTGTAACTTCGCGTGTTGGACAAGCTCATCTAAAGGATCAACTATCCAAACAGAGGGTCCACAGGGTTGCCTGTTTTCTGTCCTTATTTCTGCCTCGGTCACAGATGGCTCCTGCTTGACTTCATTTTGGGTTTTTTTCGTGGCAATGAGGACGCCTAACATTTGCTTTTGACGCAGAAGTTCAATAACCCCTTTATCGAACCGAATTTATTATTATAGCCAGAGTTCATTTTCAGCTCTAGTTCCATTTCTCAGGCCTCAATGCGAAACAGGAAAACGGAGGAACACCAGGAGACAACAGAGGAGCCAAACACAACATTCTCTTTGTTACTGTGACCACGCAGATTTCATGATTGAATTATGTGTAACTTATTTTAAAAACGCATAGTGCAATTAATTACATGGACAGGAGATTGACAAAAGTCCAGCCCAAAGCCCAGTGAGATATTACCCGACATACGTTGTTTAATGACTGAGTACCAAGCGCTGTGCTCCATCACAAACTTTAAGTTCTCTGAATGACTTTTTTGTGTCAATAATCATTGCTCTGTTCAGAAACTCTCAGGCTCAAACACCAGTGTTCACTTAACGGCTTGTTCCTTACAGACTCTTGTCCTTGTTTAAAGAGAAGAAATTGTGCGAAATATCCTCCAAATCTTCTCTTATGTGAACCATGCACAGCTTGAACATTTTGTGTTGCGTCACAAAGACAGAAATCGTAGTCTGTACTGGCTGAACATGATTCTGGTTTTCCTCTGGCATATACCAATCCACGCTTGATTCCTGCACATGGTGCACGTGTGTTTGCTCACTGTCGGTGTCAAATTTGGTCCAAGGTGACTCGCCATAGATTGAATTTTCCATTCCGTCGAGCGGAACCTTGGAGCAGTCCCTCGCAGTTTGGCCTGCTCGAGACGGCTGACTGGTTTGCGTGCAGCGTGCGACTACGATGGTGTGCATTTTTTTTTAAATATGCGGCTAAATCTTGTTCTTGTTTCTTGACCCACCAGAAAGCCATTGCTCCAGCCAGTTGTCTCGTTCTGCTGAATGAACATCCCCTCCTAAAATATTCCACTTCACGCTCTGTAGCCAAGCACCCTGTTGGTGAGTCGCTCAAGTGTACCGAAATGTCTCCAGTGAAAGGGGGGGTGTAAACAGTATGTTATTAATTGTCATATTGATAGTAATATTGTTTATAGCAGTAAACTGTCATTATTCTATGATAATAATAAGCCAACTACCCGTCAGCCAAGCGTCACCTCCTGACGCTGTTCTTGGGATATAAATCAGATTCAGGGGGTTGTGCTGTCTTTGTCCACACAAAGAGCGTTTAAACATTTAAATCTTTCCTATTTGTTGAATAGTTAGTGTTACAATGTGACTGTTTTATTGCAGGCCTGGAGGTGGGTCCTCAGCCTCAAGGGGTATTGAGGAGCAACATCTTTGAAGCCATGCGGGTAATACTGAAGCATGCCCTGGACTTCATCGAACTGTTTAATGAAGGTAGGGTGCGCACACCGGAGCGGCTCATCATTTGAAGCTAGAACGGCCCGCGCGTGCGGTATATGGTGTTCAACAACAGGCCGTGTCCTGAGCTCTCAGGATTATGCCGAGGCGTTTAAAAATGAGGAACATATGAGCAGGTAATTGGCTCATTATTCGTGAAATTTGCATAAACTTTTTGCAAAGTAGTAAACGGTTTCTCTATAAATTTGACCTCATGATTACGCAAACGGGAAAATAAGTTCTTTTTGTGCCAGCCTGCTTGCTCGTCAGGCTTGACCGATTCATCCAGTTGTAAATACACTGGAGACTCGAATTGAATCTGCCTCTGGCCCGCCATGCCTCCGCTCTGCTCCCCTCCCGTCCCCACGGCTGGTGCGAAGCAGCGGTTCCTTCCACCGTTACGTAAAAACGGGCGCCGTGTGACAACTTTGAGTCGCAGTCTGCTGGTCTCCCCCGACCTGGCCGTTGCTGAATGGCCCGCTTGTTGGGAGTTGGTCACTTTCCATGTCGTTAGAGGGCCCGGCTGCCAATGCTGTTGTGATCTTCTGCCATGGGGCCACAGTGCTGCGGCTGAATGCTCTGGTGCAGTGATGAATTGGTGTTCCTGCGTTTTAAAGCTGAGCAGCGTGAAGAAACAACTCATTTAGCAATTACAGGGCGTGGATTTTATTGCTGAAAGGGAAGTGAAGACTAACCACCGTATAGATTCAGTGGGAAAACTCTTGTGGCTATTGGAACAGTAGTCCTTTTAACTCCTATGATGCCACTTAGTATTAAACGCTACTTAGTAATGTTCTGGAGTTTGCATGTCACTCTGAGACCGTCCTGCTTCCTACAATAAAATCTACCTTGAACATTTCACAGTGAAGATTCAAGGTGTGGCAGAAAATGTTTACTTGAAATTCGTGCATAAAATGTATTATTATTCAAAAATATTTTTAATGAGAGTCGGTTATTGGAAAATAATTGTGCCTATGTAAATTATTAAGTCACCTTTTTCGTTCTTGTTGTTCTTTTTATGTACAGTCTTTTTTGGGTTCACACGAGATTGGATTTGTCCTTTCCCTGTTTATTTCTTAAGGCATGGAGTTCCCTCCCTGTATGGTGGAAGTTTTCCGAGTCCTGGAGAGGATCGACTACCCCAGAGATGCCAATGGCAACATCATAGCCATGGTGCACCCCAATCTGCAGGTAAACGTTTTACGCCAGACCTCTCCGTCCCACCCATATTTCTGATTTGTTATTTTGCATCGTATCTTGAGTGACAAAATAAGTGTTATTGCTTTTTTGGAGCAACACGCTCAAGTTACACTCCGTGTGGTTATTGCTTGTTGTTTCAGGACGGCGACTGGGAGCCTCTGAACCCCGGTGACCCAATGTTCCAAACGTTTGACGGAAAGACCATCCACTACCAAGGCTCCGGCGAAGTCTATCCCACGTTTATTAATGAAGCTGCTTATTATGAAAAACAACAGGCATTTGTTACCACCCGGCGAGAAACCTTGGTCGCGAGTGCCATCAGAAAAGCATGAACTGCTTCGTGATAGTGAATTTTTTGTATAAGCCGCAGCAACAAACTGTGTTTAGATTTTGCACCTTGTTCTGTTAGTGGTTGACAGACTTTCCTCACCTAATGACTAGATGCTATCTTTTACGATTTCATTTTTTATGCATTTACTATCAAAACAAATCGATTAACTATGCAAAGAAAACCTGTGGGGGCTTTGCAGAGAGACACTGTGAAAGTCTTTGATCTGAAGACTGGTATATTGTTGTGATTAGTATTTATGATACAGTTCTTATGTCTAAAAATATATATTCATCACATCAACTAAGTTTTTACAAATATTAAAGGCCAGGTCTAATCACTGACGGATTATGAATCTTGACTTAACACTTTAAATTTCCTACTGCTCAGGAAGGCTGTTGAGGATCATAACCTGCGACTTTTTTTTACCCAAAACTGTACATGTTTGTCTTCTTCTGATAATATATTTGTAACGTCTTTAGGAAGATGTTTGTGGCCTTTGATACTACCTACCTGTAACTCCAGTGGTTGCATCTGTGGTGCTGTCCTTTCCTTGCCTTAATGGAGATTTCTGGGAAAATTGCACAACAAATTTAAGAGTGGAATATGTCGATTATAATTGTTGCATAACAAGATATTATTTTGATAATACATGTTGTCTGTCCTCTTCCTCTATACAAATGGGATGCAGTTTCAAAACTGTTTTATAGTAATTTATTTGTGTGTATTTGATATATGTGTACTGTATATTGGCTTCAAGTGATGTATAGGACTTGTCAAGTCATAGAATGCATATGTACTTTCTAATGTTTTCATGTCTTTGTTGTCTCAAAGTGTTTAACTGGGGTCCTACAGTAATTCATATTCACTTAGCAATATTTTTGGTAGCACCATTTATATGAATAGTCAAGCTCAAGCTGTCCTTTAAATCCTGTGGAAATGATCCAATTAATAAATACAGTACTGTGCTATACTGTTTATTTTGATCAGTTTTGTGTGTTTTCGCATATGGATATCTCATGCTATGTTGTGGTTAGTTGTCGTGCATGTTTTGTCATGTTGGGAGCATCTGTGGCCACAAGAGGGCACCACACAACCACTTATTAACACTGTCTCGTCGTTGTGACTCACTTTGCTGCAGCATTCTGCAAACCGGTGGAGCCTGTTAGAAACGGTCACATCTTTTGCTCATCAATCTGTGGCGCAGTGCATGCCAATGCCTTGTTAATATGCAGTCACTCAAAGAAAAACTACCTCTGGCAGACATGAGGACCTTGGGAATCCTGACTTCTATGCTTATGATTATTTACATACATATTCATTTACATATAAACAGTACTGACCAAACCCTATTCTACCCAACTAAAAGAAGTTGTTTTTCTGAATCAAAACGTTGTGCCCTTAGACAGAAAACGCACCATAGACACACTGCAGAATGTATAATGTATAAGGTATGTTGCAAATAATGTTTGCCGTGTTTGTAGGAGACACACAGGTTTGTTTATCATTTTAAGCATGTCTTCCATCCTTTCAATGTTTACCGCATACTACTGGATGCTTCACATTCCCAACCATAAATTCCATTCCCTAACTAAATGAAGGCTCCAGGACCTGGCCAAGAATAGGTGTGAAGGAGGCTTCACACATTTAAGAATGTTTTCAATTCTGGTTTATGAAATATAAAGACAATTGAACGCCATACACATTCAGCAGAGTACTGAATGCCACGGTAATTGTGAAAACCCTTTCCCTGGTCACACCATTCTTTTTGAACAGAAGACATCACTGGGTTTGATATCATCAAAAGCAAATATGATAATATCATATAAAGTGTGAGAAGTCTTGGCTTGACTCAGCTGAGTCATCCTGCTGCATTCCACAAGCTGGCTGTACTGGACATTCATAGTCCATATATTTCCTGCTATTTCATGTCAGGCTGGTCACTAGTAATTTAATTTCATGACTACAGGCTGACCATGACCCCCCTCCTCTTTTCATTACAGTAACCCAATCATGGCTCTCAGACCTGCAGAAAGTGCTGATCAATGATCCTTTCTGGCTACTGGAAGCTTTTAGGAAAATTAGTTTTCAGTTCTTGGCAGGGATCCAAACAGGCACAAGCATCCATCTTTGCCTCCACCTTCCTAGCTCTTCCAGCATTGAAAACTTTCTCCTTTGCCTTCAAACTCGGTTTCACTGGAAGTCTTCTGCTTGTCTGCTTATAATTATTTTTATCTGTGAATCAATGCATGGATTCTGCTGATGAGAAAGGTGCTAATTTGTATGCTACTGGATTAAACAAATGCAGACTAATGCATGGAATCAGTGTTTTGTGTGGTAAAATGGCATCAACCAAAGCAAGCAACAGGTTAAGGATATATTTATTTACTGTTACTCATGACATGTGTTGATGAACAAATGCATATCAAATCACTGCACTCTATCAAGGAATCCAAGTGATACCCAGAAAAGAAAGCAATAACAGTTTGATGCTGGCAGTAGGCAGGTGACAGTGAACATAACAATAAGTTAGGTGGAGAAGTTTGGGTCTTACAGAGTCTTGGTGTTGGAATTATGTATATATATTTGCACAAATATGAATGAGAATGTTTTTAAAATGTGCACCGCATTGACGCAAATGTTATATCTCATGAACTGTCATCGACTACTCCCACTTCATGAGTGCTTGTTGCGTTCATGTCCTGTCGGAGTTAATGATTAATCAAGCCTTACGGGGCACATTATGTGGTACTCGTTATACGACTATAACATGTAATATTGAGATAGAAATAGATGTTACATGTACAGTTGATGTTGGAATCGTAGTAATGTTACGATAATACACTATCATGAGTCTGCCAAACGACAACAAAGTGTATATTAATTATTGGGTTTCCTTAATCGCTCTATATTGATTCATGTGTGTTTTTTTCTCACCTCACATATATTTCATTATCAATGAGACAATCTGACGCAAAACGCAATTTGCCATCTTAGAAATGTAGTTTTGATTACGTTTAATTTCAGTCAATGTTTTTTTGTTACACAAGCTAAGCCAAACGCACCTGCTTTAAAAACAAGCACCGATGCGTGGCGCACTTGTCCGAGCGGCACTTTAAGGCAGCACGTCTCCATACAGGAAGTGTCGAAAACTTTTTCCAAAGTTGTTGTCCGCGTCACGCATACAACGCTGCCCTTGCGTGCGCGTTTCTCTCTGTCTCTTTGTGTGTCTGTGGAAGAGAGGTGAAGATGGTCAGAGAGTGGTGCTAATTTCGGCAGTTTGTGTTATTTTTTTCTCTCTCCTCCCCTGGGGACAGAGTGTGTAAGGTGTCTCCTTCCCGTGGTGCGTTTCGAGCTGCGGGGCTGCGGCGACCAGGAATCCCGCCGTGAACACCGACATGTGGGAGCAGGAGGAATTCGCCAAACACTGGAGGAGTGAGTTTCCCGACGGGGACGTGCCGCGGATGGACTTGCGCTCCGTGGAGGACATCGAGTCGGAGCTGGAGGCGTCAAAGTCCCACCTGAAGCGGCTCCAGAAGGCTCTGGAGGAGGAGAAATTCAAGGTGATCTACCTGCAGACCACCGTGGCCCGGCAGAGGAGGGGCGAGGCGGAGGGGTTCGCGGGGAAAGATGAGAACTTCAACGCGCCCGCGCCGCTGTCCAAACTGCGGGACTATAGGAAGCCGCCGCCTCCGCCGCCGCGACGGGACGACGAGGGCGACGGGGAAAGGAGCCGGGAGTCGGGCGGCGGGGGCGTCAGGCTCCAGGCGGCGGGGGTGGGCCGCGAGCGGAGCGGGTTGAGCGGCAGGACGGGTAAGCCCGTCCCCGTCCCGCCGATGAGGGTCAGCTCCGCGGTCCTGGCCGTCGTCCCCCGGCCCAATGTCAACGAGGAGAGCAGCGACAGAGAGTACGAGGACGCAGAGCTGAACGAGAATTTCGTCAGGAGTAACCTGTTGGCACCGAGGAGGGACGGCCACGGCGACCAGCGGCCCGACACCCTGCGGCATCTCCGCCACAGCAGGGACCTGGACTCCGGCGACGACGGCAGGCTGTCCCCGTCCTTCCCGCACATCCCCCGCAGATCATCCGGCTGCAGCACCCCCGACCGGAGGAGCGACGGCTACCTGAGCTCCGAGCACGAGGACTCCTCCTCCACAGGTAAGGTCAACTCACCCGTGGGGGCCAGTGTCTGTGAATCCACACAGGGGGAAATGTCTAACATAATGTGTTCGACACCAGCCACACACAGCTCGTTACAGATGGAGGTCTCTTCTAGATTCAACAATGCAGAGATGATCATCAAGCCTATGTGATTTATTTAGTGATATCTCTTGTGCATTCCTCTTCCATACGTGATAAATAAACAGGGACACTGCTTATGTTTGGCTCAGGACCAGGCCCAGTGCAAAATAACTAATGATCTCAGTGGTGTTGTAGATGGACTGATGTGACTTCAACAAAACTTAACTTTTATCAAAACCTATTAGGTATGTTCAACATAACACTTTTTTATGTAGAGCTAAACAGCGGAAGTCCAGTGCTCATCATTTTAACCACATGGGTGTATCACAGTTGCCTTACTGCCTGGTGTGTTTGTGTCAAGTTGCCAGAAGTGCATCTGTGAGACTGCTGTCTGACCTCTGTGGCAAGATTTGTCAAAAAAAAAAAAATGGTGGAACTTCCGAGTAGTTGAGGGCTAGTGCTCATGCATCTTAAACAGCATCGACACAGAGAGATAATCCTATTTTTGTCATGCGTACAGTATTTAATGTTGCAACTGTTTTAATTTGCTGTAAACTTCAGGAAACTAGATGCTCTTGGTAACCTACAAAAGGTTTTTAGTCTTCTCCAATTCAGTGGCTCTACGCAGTCCTGTTTCTGAGCTCAATCATTTCAATTTGCCAGGGTGTCGAAACAACTCGAAGGTGATTAAGAGAAATGGGAGGCTTTATGCAAAACTAATCTAACCTTCCCCTGGCTTTAGCCCAATATTTCCCATTTACAATGTTTCACTTATTTTTTTAAATGGTGCCTTCATTAGTAACTAAACTTGGTTCCAATGTGGAGTCAATGCATGTAGAAGGGGTTACTACAGTCACTTCTTCAAGGAAATGTGGTAACTGAGGCTGTCTTCAGCATGTCCATGAGTCAGGAGTGTGTGACTAATTTGAACATGAAAATAGAGTTTCAAGAAGATTGAGGAAGCTTTTTTTTCAGCAGACAAATCCCCAAATCCTCGTGCTCCAGTCTATTCTGTTCTTCAATATAGTGTGTGTGGATTATTTGTGTGACGGACTTTGAAGCTCATAATTAAAAATGTTTTTTGTCGTTGATTGATTTTGATAAAGTGATTTACTGGACTCGTGTGAAATAGGTATATTTGAGAGTTGACAGGTTTAAATGAATAACCTGAATTCTGTGCAATGAATACCGACTCAGAGGCTTTCTCTTTGTGTTGATGTGATGAAATTTAAAGTCATGCCTTTGTTGAAATTCTGTACTTTATCACACAGACACAAACTGGTGGGAACAACTCTGAATGAAAGACGTGTAGGACATGACTCAATCTGAGATTATGTTTTGTGTTTTAAGAGCTTGTCTCCTATATTAAACACAAAACTAGATAAACGAGGACAAGGAAAAAAATAAACACCTGATGTGTTTGATTTTTTTTTGTGATGACACGCTGCTTGTTTTTCCACAGTTATAGTTCAGGGCCTGTGTGTTCTCATAAGGCTGTGGGTGACTATAAACACTTACTGTAAGTCCCTGAGTCCATTCCATCTTTAATGTCCATCGGGACATTGACGTTTTGATCCGGGAGAATCGGTGGAAAGTCCTGATCATCGTTAGAACACCGGAGGGTGTGTGGAGCTGTGGGAAAGCCTGAAGGCATTTCTTGAGGCCTCAGTCTGCACAAATACACACCAGCAGCGGGCTCATGCCAGGGAGGTTGCTCATGTTGGGGGCCTTTGTGTAATGTCCGCATGCTGGGAAGAGATCATGTGAGTGTGAGGCCATAGGTCATATTCTCTCTGTGTGGGTCCTGATTCACAGCACAACGTTGGCATTCCAAAGCTGGACTAATTCGTTGTCATTGCAGCAAGCTCTGTGTTTTTTTTAAATAACGCTGTTGGCTGAGAAAACTGACTGAGCAAGTCTGAAAATTAAAATAGTTTTTTGCATGAAGCAGACAACAATTAGAAGCAGTCAACAGACCCGTTTTCAGCCAATTCAGTTATTTAAAGCATTTACTCTCATAACTATTATGAGATGTTTTGTGGTAACGTGTATTTTGGTGCCAGACAGTGAAGTGATCATTTGGTAATAACATTTTTAATTTGGGAAAGATATGCTTAATTTTTAGCCGAGTTGGTATGTGAATAGCCATGTTAAAATGGTACATTAATGGATTCTTCATTTTATTAATGATGTATCTATCGTGAAAAAAGTGACCCCCCCCCCGACTCACCACCTGCTATTCAAAGCAATTATCTCGTAAGGTTAAATAAAACCTTACCAGCAAACAGTTCTCCATGTCAAGTTTTCGTCTCATGCATTGTCTTGTTGACTATTGTATTACATAAATAAAACAATAACACGTAGATCATTTTATGAGAACAAAATATTGAAAGTTTGGTCTGAAAGAAACACATCTGTCAACAACACATGGAACTGGCAAAGCAACAATTCTTTGTGGCTCTGCTAGAGAGTGATTTTTGAGCCTGACACACATAGTTCTTCTTTGGGCTGGCTCTTCTTCTATCAGAGACACAGGGCTTGTTCAGGCCTGTGTCGATTTGGCATGTGCAACTGGGGAACTGCGAACCTGTCCTATTGTTGCCATTCTACATCTCAGTGGTTTGTTTGTGTTTTTTCATAATCCAGTGAATTATAGTGTTCTGGCTCAGAGGCCTTGGTATATACACTGTCTGTGTGTATTATTAGCGGACAGTTAAAGGCTCAGTCACTACACTGTCTTACTGTGATGTGGAAGCTTTCCTCTGTGGCAGACAGTCCCCTGAGAGTAAAGGTCCACATTTCAGATATTTCCAAGGCAACTCTGCTGGATGGCAAATCCTGTCCTCTGATGGTAGCAGAGAAATTAATCATGAGGAAATACTAATCTATTGCTAAAAGCAATACATTGATCAGTTGAAATGTGCAGAACTGTGTGGCGACATACAGTATAAATACTAAGGAAGATAGCTGGAACAGTTCATATTTAGGAAGCAGTAGTATTTTAAAATTAATTATTAAGCTGAATGTTGGAGTAAACATACAATTTGAGGATGTGACCTGAGGCACTGAAAATTGGGATGGGCATTTTTGACTTTTCACAGGTTTAATCAATTGAAAGTAATGATTATCTGTTGCATTAATGGTAATAGAGGTTGCGACAGATTAACTCCCATTGCAAAATCTTTTTATTGGTTTTTAAAGTTTGAATTTCTCTCTGTGATTATGCACCCGAGTGATTCTATTTTCCGTGAATAGAATTCTGTGTGTTTCTCAAAAAAACTGCAAAATGATGTATGATCTCTTCAGAGATGAGCCTCTCAAAGGACCCGTGGCTTTGAATCATTCAAAACTGAAATAGTATTAGTGGTGTGATTTGTCCATGTGTTACCTTGGTGATGAAGGCGTCGTCACGGTTGTTCAGAGAGGGAGGCAGGCAGCATGTCTGTGATGAGGGGGTGTGGGATTTGCAGCGTCACATTGCCTGTTTATCACGCAGGACTTGATATGCACGTCCGCAGGCCTTGACCTTTGTTACACATCAGAGGTGTGAAACTTGCTTTGTGCATCAAGCAGTATGTGCACAAGCACTTGCACAAACACATTGAGGTCAGTTGCTGTGTGTGTGTGTGCGGAATGAACATACCTTCTGTTTCCTCTAAATCAGTCAAGACTATTCGTCATAAAAAACTGCAGTAATAACCTTAATAAGACCTTGGGACTTAAACGGCAGTGTTTTGCTCGTAAGCAGCAGCCACAGTAACTAATGCTGAACCTGTGATAAGTAATGAGAGGGACAAATGTGTGCCCGATGTCTTCAAATAATAGGAAGATTAAAATACATTTTTTATGTTGGTATTCTGTTTTACTGTTCAACTTTCCTTCCTGTCGGCGTCACGTGTGATTACGTCTCTTCGGTGGAAATGACTGAACACAATGGTTAAATACATATGACAATAAATAATGTGGCCACAGAGCAAGTACGCTCATTACAGCACAGTTACTCTGACCCTGAAGACAATATGAACCCATGGCTGTAATGGGGGAGCTTTGATAAACCCTAAGTGATTTCCTTTCATCTTACTGCGCATGGGACATTGGCACGCAGCCCTTTGTCCCTGTGTGTTTATCCATTCCTTCAATCAACATAGGCGTGGACTTCCCAGGAGTTCACGATTCGGGTCGTAGATATGCTGGTGTGGTGTTTACATCAGTAGGGGCAGGGAAAGGACCCATATGAGGTGATGGTCATCTAGACACAAAGCCGTACGCTCCCTCCACTAGCAAAACCCTCTTCTACCGTTTCTATTTCCCCCGAGGAAGGGCTGAGCTAGACCCCCCCCCCCACTCAACGCACTGTATATAAGGCTAGACAAACAAACTGAGAAAGATGTCTCACAAGATAGGCTTCCTCCTCATCTTGCTCTTGAGCTAGGATTTTACACAAGCCAGCACAGAAGCACAGGAAAAGCAAACTAATCTCTTCATGAGAAAGTGTCGCATCCTTCAAATCAAGTCGAGGTGAGCAGCTGCAACATAAAGGGGCTGTCTGCGACTGGTGGTTTTCCTGTCAGTTAACCGATCCCTGTCGCCCTGCTGAATGAACAAACCACCCATGGCTGCTGCACGAAAGCGACCCTGAACAACTTCACTGTTGCTGTTGATTGCAATTTACCAAAAAGGAAGGAGAATCACATGACCCGTCTGCCTTGTATGGACACAATAAGAAAAGGTCACACCTCACACCCTCTTTCGTGTCAGGCTTCCAGTTTATATGTTTCCCCTTAGGACCCTATGAGTGTATGGCTATATATTTTTTTGTAATATCATTATATTATGTTATTTGCTGATTTCCCCACAGCCCCAATGCTGAGAAAGCTCATAGCAACATATAGAGGGCAGGGTAAGCACACTTAGGGGTCTGATGCGTATTTTTGTAGTGCAGTTACTGTTGGATAAATAGCTTGTAGTATAGGGCACAAGCACGTCCATTAGTGCTGCTGTGTCGGTCTTCTTGAAACTAGAGGCAACATGTACTGTAAGTGACTGTGTGCATTGTCATCCCTTAAGAAGGTTCAGCTCAGACTTTCGGCATTTATACTGTAAATGTCACAGCAGGACGGCTTTCTTTTTGCCCCTGAACAGAGCGGAGGTATTTTCTCAGCAGTACAAGACATCCAATACTCGCCAGTCTTTGTCACACTTTCCCTTCCGTGCGGTTCCCAAGAAGGCTGTTTCTGTTGTCGGCTGCCCACTTGGGAATAGATGGAAAAACCGGCCTTTGCTGGAGCACAACATTGAGATAAAAACACCTGTACCAACAACACAAAAGCATTCTCAGTTATTCATGGTGCAGTCCGGTTGTCATCCCGAGGATGTCCTTTTGTCACGCTCATCACTTTCACATTTTCTTATTGCACGATGGAAGGCGAAACAGATGTATGAATACAGATGGAACGTATTGCATGATATAAACCCCTTTTTGCTCTCTAGTTATGCAGCAGCAGTAACAGGTTTGGCGGTAGTAAAGATATTGTAATAGTTTATTCTGCACTCAAGCAGGCGGGATAGAAAGGCCTTCTAGCTCGGCCTCTTTTCAGGGTCTGTATCGAGGAGAAAGGAAAGAAGACTTCGAGTTTCGGTTCCTGATGCGGGTATCCAGTGTCGCTATGTGTAATTGAAGCACCAGCCACACTAAACCTGTAAGACTAGGTTTAAAAGTATGAACCTTTCATTGCTTTTAAAGCCAAATGGTAGAAAGTTGTCTCTCCTCCGCAGAGCCCGAGCTGTTTGCTCAGTGTTAAGGGATTTCTGCTTAACACCCAACAGTTTGTTGGTGCACAATTATAATTGCTTTCCGGCCGCAAGTTATAGTCACTTGAATGATGGAAGTGCAGCACAGTGCTGTGAGCTCACTCCGCATTCGTTTTTAAGCCACAGCAGTTGTGTAAGAATAACTGCCCTCAAATTTGTCCTATTTGATGTTTTGTCTAAGCTGATTTACATATATGGACTCAAGTTTGTTTTCCTCTTGCCAGAAACCAGAGCGGGAAATGTTCTCAAGCCACTTGGTGACTTCAATGTTGAAAAAAACATAATGTCCAGATACGAAAGCATGTCAAGTACCACGTGTATAGGTGTGTTTTTAACCTGGACCGTCGACAAGCAATATATTCTGAAAAAATACCGGGAACTGATCAGATCTAATGATTACCTTTCAGACCACCAGAATGTGCTCTCTTGTATCACTGTCACCTGTCACTGTGGCATAATCTCAGACAAGCAGGTCCCCCGGCGGTAAACGGGTGAATGATGCTGCATGTGGTATGTGAGAGCTGAACGTTACTGGACGGGATCCAAAGGGATTGTGGGTCACCAAAAATATTAATTACAGCTCCCTCACGTGGACATCTTCTGCAATGACAGTACTGCTTGGGGTGTATTTGTGCTCAGTTTTATTTCTTTGTTTGAAATATGTCGTTTTTAGGAATTGATCAAGACTTGAGCTTTGGCAATAAAGTATGCCTGTACCTTAGAGTGGGCTAGTTCCCTTGGATCATATTACATTTGCTTGTTGTTTTAATAGGGCACTCCAATTTTACTCGTCATTTTGTTGACTTGACACAAGGACGACGACCTCACCCTGTCAAAAGTTGTCTTCGGTGGCCCTGGAAGAGCTTTGTCAATAATCCCGGTTGTGTTCTTTTGAGAGTTTGACACAGTCAAGAGACTAAAAGTCAGGATAAGTCCTGATTGATGAGCTCCTGTGCCTGTATTGGCAGAAATGAAACACTGGAGTGCAGTAGTCATTCATGTAGGCATCCTTAGGACCTTTGCTGCACAGACTGTCCACTTGGCTCTTGGTTTGTGTGTGTGCATGTCACTGTAAAATCAGAGCTAAGGGCGGCTTTGTAGTTAATGGGGCAGGCAGATAAAATCAGTCAATGATGTCATACGCTGATCAATCACAACTTTAAAACCCTTATGCGGTGTAGTGGCTGATGGCTGTACACTAACACTACACGCATCGGACAATCATAATTAGTCTAATAATAATCACTAATGATGACCAAACAACATAAATTAGGACTTAAACATATTTTGTGTGCATGCGTGTGTGAGACATAGAAAGCTCCACAGACAGAGAAAGTATTCATCCTATGCCAACACAATTCACTTTGATCTATTGAGGTCAATGTGAAAATCATCTGAATCGTGCCGTGATTGGACAGACACCAGATCAGGATACATGCCAACCTTTCCGCCCAAGCACGCACGCACGCACGCACGTGCACACACACACACACACACACAGTTCACCCAGCTATCTTTGATAGGACATTGCATTGAGTACCATTCATTGTAGTTTATTACTGTAATTCAGAAGCTGGTTTACTGTAAGACACACACACGTACCCTTACAGAATGGTATGCCACAGTCATAGGGTTGATTTTCATAAATGAATAGTAAAGTAGTTTGTCGGAGATTTAGTATAAATATGGTGGATGTGGATATTTCCAGCCAGAGCTTGGTGTTAATTGTCACAGAGATGTGTTAACAATTGAAGTTGTACAAAGTTGTCTCATAACACCCACAAATGACTAGAGGGAGAAGGATGAGAGAAACATTAGATTTATTTATTTATTTTTGGATGAAAGTCTCTCTGGTAACCACACACATTTTGTTGACACATGTAGCCAGGGATTATGTCAATCGCATAAGAGAGACAAATGACATACACAACCCAAGGGCCTTTTTATCACAATTGCACTTTAAAAGGCTGTCGGTAACAAACAATTAATTAATAAATGATTAAATAAACAAATAAATGCACACCCCCAGATGTTTTCAGGCATCTCCATTTATCAGGCAGACATTCATCACTGGTGCACTTGGGGCTTTTTAATAATGCATCGTCATTGCCTGTCCCTGCTGCCACCACCACCAGCCCCAGAACAAAGCAGTGTGTTGGGAAAAATCCATAAAAGAATAAAGAATATTGACATCCATCACCAAGGAGTGCGTTTGGAGAGTTCATTACTCAGGTGTTGAGCTATTCAAATGCCACAAACATTGCGTTTTAGAAATGTTGAAGTATTTCAACTTGAGTTTTCTTCAAGTTATACTTTGAAAAAAAACAATCTTTTCTTAACTTAACTTGTATGTGTAAATCATGACACTGTCTCTGAATGACTTTAAAAGCGTATTTGTAACTGCAGTTACTTACTGTTTAGGAGAATGTGTACATAGATACTGTACAGATAATAGGAACAGCAGATGTTTCATTTTCCTGTCTGACGGTGACCAGCTTTGTCCTCTGTCATTGTCAGGAATGGTTCCCGTTTGCTTAAATAATTTGTATATCTGTCGGTTCTGTTTTCACTCCGGTGCTTTATTAGTCACTCATATGGAAACTGAGCTGTCTAATTCCTGTGTGTACGTGAGAGGGAGTGGGGCACTCAAACCGGTAGCACTGAGCATTTAGATGTGTGGGGGTGGGCGCTCACGCAGTGGCAGATCATGCTTTTAACATTTCCAGCGTACTGTGTTCTCATCTACCAGTTGGTGTGCCGAGATGGGCCACAGGGGTGGGGGGAATGTGGGGCAACACACACACACACACACACACACACGCACACACACACACACACACACACACACACACTACCCCTGAGTGTGTGGTAAAGTAGCTATATCAACAGACCACCCCCCAGTCAAAATGTCAGGGATGTTGGTGGAGTGAGGTGGGGCAGGGGTATCTGGGTAACACAGAGGAGGATGGCGGGGTGGGAGTTTGATTGACTGGTGGGGTGGTATGCTGCCTAATTACACACACACACACACACACACACACACACACACACACACACACACACACACACACACACGGATGGTCTGTGTTCTGCTAATAGCAGACCTCTATACTGTATTACAGGAAATCTTTACCTATTGAATTTTTCCTATTGCCGATGGATAGACTCATTGTTTGTGACTGGATTTCCTTCTGTCTGAAGTTAACTCTGACGAGCTGAAGTATGAGGTAAATGTACCAACTTCAGTTTTGTATCTCTTACAATTAGTCTAAAGGCAACAAGATCCATAATGTTTTTTTATGCACTTTTAATATTGACTCCTTCATGTTGAAGCAGTATGTTTTAATTGTATAGCACAAAGCTTCTTTACAACTTCAAAGGATGTCTAAATATACATTTTTATTTTGACATATGTGATGCGAGTAATGCAATTTCCTGTGTGAGTAAGTGATGCAGAAAACCCCCCAACTCAAATTTAATTTGTGGATCCTGAACTTGCCTTTGAGCATCCTGCGTACAATGATCTGGTGCTGTCTTTGTTTTCCGGTGGTACTAGTTCACAGTGGCATGACATGCATGATCAAAGGGAAGTATTGATTTTTCCAGCATTTTAGCATTTGTTGTCCTGCTCTATCCAATGGTGTACTGCCATTTTATTGTCTGTTTGTGGCCACAGGAGCCTACTTTTTAAGTAGATTTTACACCCAGTCTGATCCAAAGGTTAGCCGAGTGGCGGGAACCTTTTTCCTGTGGAAAAACACAATTTTGATAGGGTGATTTAAAAAATAATAATAGCCTAAAGTCTAGATCTTATCCAGTCTCTCTATGCAACTGCTTGGCCTTTATGCCAAAAACGCACACGTAGTGTATAATTGTGGCTGAATGTTGACCTTTAATGGAAAATGAACACTTCTGTTGTGTTGAGCTTTGTTGTTGTATCACAAAGAGCCAGACAGCGTCCCTCAACTGCTCCAACAGTACCTGAATGTTTGTGTGTGTGTGTGTGTGTGTGTGTGTGTGCATGTGTGGGCTGGCATGTCCATGCACGCAGGTATGTCAAAATTGTTGTCGAAAGTGATGGTAATGGCCCTTTATAAAACACAGCTTGACTGTCTATTAATATTTGATAAATGTAGTTCCACAGCGCTCCAGGAAGAATAACATGTGGCTTTGTGTGTTTGCATATGCAGTGCATGCATTATGTTTTTTCTTTGTTTGGCTCTGCCTCTTGAATGGTGAGGCCTTTAGGAGGGGGAGGAGGGCAGCTTTCCTCCCAAAACCTAAAAAGGTACATGCCCTCACGGAATTGCATTGGACACATCAGTAAAGGTGTGTGTGTGTTGGAGAAAGAGAGAGGCGCATTTGCCACCCTATTGTCCCAAATTAAGGACAAAAGATGTGTAACGTTGTACAGTTGATACATCTCTTTTTGATGTTCTGCCACTCACCAACCCTGTGTTTCTATTCGCCTGCAAGGCACTTGTTATAAATGTGTGCGCGTGTGTGTTTATGCTTTCAGAAAAGATGAACCTTTTGCATTTTTCAGCCACGCAAATGTGTTTTTTGCAAAATTGCACATTATTTTGATTGATAACCCTGACGCACATGACATTACATTATAATACATGCCTGGACACACACACACACACACACACACACACACACACACACACACACACACACACACTCGCAGGAAGAGGCATACATACACGCACCCATACACAGACAACCTCTCTGGGTGCCCTGTCGTTGTATACGTGTGTTTCCTCCAGCTGGCACATTAGGGCTCTGTAGCCAGACAAAGAGTGGTGCTCTGGGCCCCGTGCATTGCCTGCTGGGGGGGGGGTCTCCTCCTGTCAGCCTTTGTGTCCTAATTGAAGTTTTTCTGCCTCTCAACCCTCCCGTCTTTCCTCCCCCTTGCCGGTTAGGAGGAGGAGGAGGAGAAGGAGGATGAGGAGGGGGAGGAGTGGACCTGACAGGGTTTTGAGGCGAGTGCTTCGGATCTGGCTTTGTTGCTGCTGCCGTGATGCTCCCCTCTGATTGCGCATGCATTCATAAACGCAGCTCGGGCCCAATGAAAGGGAAGGTAGCTGTGCGGCGAGGCCGTCGGCTCCGTTTCAGGGAACAGGAAGCAACGCGAGGGATAATGTGCTAAACCATCAAATGTGCCCATTAAAACCTGGCCGAGTGATAATTTGAGAATCAATAAAGCAGATGGGGAACTTGCTAATTGTATCACAATGAAATCTTGATTTGTTGGATTTCTGACTTGATTACGTTGTGCTGTAATCTAATTTGTGCATTGCTTCGTATGTTGGGATTTTTAAAATGTCGTCGTGTCATGGTTTTAACACAGGCATGTCCTTGAAATAGCTAAGAATATACAGTTTAGAGAAGGGAAACTGTACAACTTAAATACTTTTTTAAAAACATTTTGTATGTTGTCAACCAGTCGAGGCTTTTATGTGCGTCTGCACAGATACATGGGGGGCAGAGCAAGTTGCCGCGGGAACAGATGACTGAGGTGGCTTAAATCACGACATCTCTTTATTTCTCACTCAATGACCGAGTGCTTTACACAAAGCAGCTCATTGTTGTGTGTGGCAGTCAAGGAGCAGTGATCATGTCGCGAATTTCCTACTGTAGTGAGAGCTTCTGACAGTTTGTCTGAGACGGACGTCATCTGGTAAAAAACTGTTTATTGTCCAAATATTGTCCATTGCACATCAAACCCACCATACCAACTAATTAAACCAAACAAAACTTCAGAAAAAAGGAAGCAAATCCCTTATATGCCTTATATGAAGTATTATTATAAATAATGATTAAAAAAATAAATCTAAATAAACATCCCCTGAAAATAAATTCCCATGATGCTCTAAAGATGTCACCAGAATTGTTTTTAAGTACGCGTCTCCATCCAGCTGAAGCACTGTTCACTGTTGACATTGGTTTATTCAAATTGTTCAAAAGAATCTTCTTTTTGTTTAATTTTGTAAGGTTTATTTTTAAGGAACTGGTATATGCCGATGGAAATTGTTTATTGTCTTTCGTTGCATGGGATGTTGGAGTTTTTTTTTACAAGAGGTGGGGGAAACCAGCTGTGAGTGTGTCAAACAGAGAATCTACCAGTTAATTCACATTTGACACCAGACCTATTGGTACACTTTCATTATGCATTGCTTCTGGATCCAAATCCTGCCTCTGCTCGCAAACAGAGAGACTTGTCAGGAGTGTGTGAGAGAGAGAGATAAAAAGAGAGAGAGAGAGCAGCTGATGAGCTGTTTGCGCAGAATCCTCAGAAAGAGAGAGAGAGAGAGAGAGAGGTGGTGCATGTGAGAGAGCGAGCAAGCCAAAGAGAGGGAAGGCGTGCTTCTCCCTTCCCCTAGCAACGGTCGGCGGCGGTGGTCTCCAGCCTGTTGTTTTCTCTCTCTGTCTCACACACACACACACACTCTTTTTGCTCACTCCTCTGCCTGTTGGACCCCGGGGTGTCTGTTGACATTTTTTTCTTTCCAAATGATTCTTTTTGCTCCTTCCTGAGAAAGATGAATACTGGCTTTGAAGGATAAGGAGTACCAAAAAAAAAAAATCAGGAAAGAGAAGGACACGACACAAGCTGCAAAAGGAAAGGGCTAAAGAAATAGGAAAGCACGAGAGAGAGTGAGGTAGGGAGCGAAAAGGAGGATGGAGCCTCTCAGTGCTCAGGGTCTGCCCCGGCTCTCTTGGATCGACACCCTCTACAGCAGTACGTATACCTCCATCTGTCTATTTCCCCCCCTCCTCACTTCACTTTCCATTTATCTTCGCATGAATTATGATTGATGATGATTGATGTTTACCTCTAGCCATTTTCACCCAGCACCGCCGTTTTCTGCACCGCACGGGCTGCCCGTTTGTCTTGGGTCCAGGTCGCCATGCGTACGGAGAACACTTTCCGTTTTCCTCGGGCTCAACAATTAGAGTGCATCACTGTGGCTGTCCATAACAACACAGGCACCCCCCTCCCCCCTCACCCCCACCTCCCCTCCCAGCTCCTTGTTTGCCTCTGTTCCCCTTTAGTGCGAACAACTCCAGTCTGCTGTTGTTTGGCTATTAGGCACAGAAGGAGGAGGAAAGCCTGGAGAAATATGCTGTTCGGCAGTGTGACTCACGCTTACATCTGAGAGGTAGAACTTAATGTTCCATCCTATCGAGGACACAAGCTGTCTTGATGTTGCATTTTTAATCGTCTCTGTATTGGGGACCGCGCTGCGATGTGGATACAGTCTGACATGTCCACTGTACGCTGGGTTACGTTGACCGTTTACAGGTGTAGCGGCGCTTTTGGATTATGTTGAGTAACATTCCCCCTTTGCTTTCCCCCTCTGTATTTACCAGAGCTTTTTCTTTTCTTTTTTTTTTATATTTAACTTTTTCTTTAAAAAATATATATATATATTATTCGCATACACACATTGAACAATGAGTTTCGTGCTGTATATCTAACCCGCAAGTCATGACCCAGTTTGGGATGAATACACACCCCATCCTGTCCCATCAGGCCCAGCTGTGCTGTTTAGATGCTGAGTCCGTTCGTGCATGATGGGATGGTTTTGGGCGCGTGGCAAAGCCTTTTGGGAATTGCTCTGCTGTGTCACCATTGTTACCTTGCTTTAATCTGCAGAGAGGGAGTTGGCTTTCAGGGGGAATCTCTGACTTGGGAAGAAGGAGCTAAAGACGTATAACAAAAGAAGAAACACAAAAACAAATTGAAAAACAGGACACAGCAGCAAACTTGTTACTCACTTTCGGTTAAAGTTGAACATTTCTTTAAAGACAGAATGCTGCCTGAGCTAGTTTGTAAACAGCGTTTTTTTCCCCTGTTGTTGTTACTTGTGATGTCAGGCCGCTGTGACTTAGCATCAGTAGTGTATCTGTAATTGATTGTGAGCTTGATAATTATTGCGCTGTTCGATCATGTGGCAGCAGGGACACGCTGAGAGCAGTTTGTGAATATGTTTTAATTCTTTTGTTTTGACAAAATTTGATTTTAAAATTACAGCTAATAAACATGGTTATCTTAGCTGGTAGTCTTTAGGTGTAGATTTTTTAATTAATAGGATGTAATGCATTGTGCAATCGATTTCATAACGTGACTAAAAAGGAAACTGAATCTACAATCTTCACAAAGCACTCTGTACAGAAATGATAATAACTCGTATGACGCAAAACCAATGAGTTTATTCCCAGAGATGATTATTCGTTTGAAGAGTCGAGGTTACTTTTTTTTTGTTTTGGCGTGGCGTGTGGGTTCGCAGTATTGACATTTGCATCAAAAAGCACCATTTACTTGGATCAGTGAATGCATCCTTTTGCTGGATTATCTCAGTTCATGCATTAGGCCATTTGAAAAATGAATCAGGTCAGTGTAACGGTACAGTAATGATTTTTTTTTCGCAAGGGACTCTATACTTAGTCTGTGTTCTGTTTTGATGCTGCTATTTTAGTTTTGAAGGGGAATATGTGATAACTTGACTCGTAATTTGCTTTAAACACATTTGAAATCCAGTGAGATGCTGGATGTGTGCTTTCGGAGAGATACTGCATTACAACAGCCTTGGCTCAGGCTTTGCTGTGCAAGGGGAAAGGGCACAATCCTTTTGTATACCTATCTTTGTGTCACCCTTTTGCCTTCCTGCACACCCTTTATGGTACTCTTACACCTTGTGCGCCTTTGTGTATACTATTTTATCTGCCAAAACTCGCCCCGTTCCTCGGGGCAATAAAAACGCGCCGCCACTTTTGTGAGCATGTGGAGGGCTACCCTCAATTATGCTTCCTTTGTGCCACTCCGTTAAATCAGAGACAACCCCCTTTCATCAGTTCACTTCACTTCACTTCACTTCAGGCTGTAACACATCAAGGTATGACTCACACCTGGCTGTTAAAAGTGTGTGACGACCTAATCCTAAACCGTAATGCATCACCACTAAAGCTTCCCTGGTTGTGGAGCAGAGGCCGTAATTGCATTGTGCTTTTTTTCTGACATGGTAATGGATGAATGGAGAGCAGTGACCACGTATCCTTAACCTGCTGAGTAAAGTGGGAGTGGATGCTCGCAGCCACAGCTGCTCTGCTTCCCCCATGGGTCTGTGTGTTTAGCTTCACTGTTGGGCAGCATTTCTTTTCCTATACATCCTCTCAAACCACTATGTTTGTTGTGGCGATTTGGATGGTCGCAAAATAGAGATTTTGGCAAGTGTGTCAACGCTGCAAAAATGATGAAAGCGATGCAATGAAAGTTGCGTGTGCTTAAGTGAATGTTGTACATTGTTTTGTTTTTTCCTCCCACATTTTATTTTATGTTACATCTCTTTTTTGTCTTGCTGTTAATCATCATTTTCTTGAATGGGTTTCTCACACATTCAGCTCATCAGTTTTTTTTAACTCTACAGCAGCCTGACCCTGGACAGTCCATCTCTGTTGACCTTAAGATTCCTAATTACCCAAAATGTTCGAAACACACTTGTTCCCGAAGGCCTTTGAACACAAGATTCCAGCATTTCTCATATTTTAAATAGAATTATCGTTTTTTTGACGAGGGCTCACTTTCCCCCTATTTGACAGTCAAAGCAAATCCACAATCCCTCATTAGCACATGGTGAGCTCACTGAATCGCGTACATTATTATTTATTTTTTATTTCACAGCGAGCGTCTATCATTTCTGCACTGCACTATCATTGCCTCCAGTACATTACAGTATAACCAAAGGGGACTCTGACTGATGCTGACTTCTGACTGTGGCAGCCTGGGCTTGTAACCTTCATAAAATTACCCCGACTCTATGGCTCGCTTCGGCGCCACGTGATGCTCTGTAGCAACATCAAAAGGAAAGCTGGATTACATAAGAGCCAGAATAGGGGAATTTTTGGCATGGCAGAGCCGTGGTATCACGTGCACACGCAGCGACTCGTGCAGGGTGTATGTCGGAGCAATTTTCCCTAATCCCTGTCACTGCGAGGACGACTCAAATTTATGTGCATCTCTCAGGGAACATTAAAGAGTCCAGCCCTTATTTTGGTACAACCTGTCAAAGTGGCAGAGGGCGCATGCCTTCAAATCAACAGCACCAGCATTTAACGGGGTTAATAAGTGCTCAATAATCCCTGCCTTCTGCTGCCAGTTTTTTGCGGATACTAATACAGAGTGATGTGATTCTGTAATCTGCTGTACGTCCTGTTGCTATCCAACAGGCAAAAAAAAAAAAAAAACTCTAATCGTACACTGTAGACAAATATGAATGCAGTGTTGATGACGCAGCCCGTAGGTGTGTCAAAGGATGCTTTGAAAATGAATTCTCTTAAAGAACTTGCCTTCCACATTCATATCCGTTGCTGTCAACGTAGAGATGTGTGATGGGTGGGAGTTAAATTTGCATTATTTGTTTTGGCATTATTTGTTTTTATTAGCAGTCAGAGCAAAATGCAATTACTGAGTAAGCAGTGCCTTGGGGTTTCCCCAAAATGATGGACACAGTGACAGATGAGTCTGTGAAGCCGTGACCCCCTTTATTTTCTCGCCGTGCGGAAAAAACAACAGATGCCAACAGTTTTATTTGGTTAGGCTTCCACATTTCACCACACGACAATGTGTTTCGCAGGCTTTCACACCCTCGGTCTGGTTCCCTCCTGCAGCTAATAAAGTGAAATGGATGGAGCACACTTTGCTGCTCCTAGTGGACTTCGGCCCAGTCCCAGTTCTGTCTTTGAGTGTTTAATGTTAGTGGTTAGTCGGCTGTCACGTGGTCGGCTTCAGCAAACTGGAGGACAGCGAAGTGATCCTGGATTGTTTCCCAGCGGAGCCTAGTCCGGGAGTTTTTTAATACAGCTAGAGATGTCTCATTAATCACACCTCACACAATCTATTTTGACCAAACCATCCACCCCCCCCCCCCTCTGTTTCGCTCCCAAACCATCCCCCCCCCCCCCCCATCTGTTTCGCTCCCTCTCTCTCTCTCTTTTGCTCCGTGAATAACCAGTGACTCCAGTTCTCCTTGCCTGCAAAAACTAATTTTGATCAATGTGTTCTGTTCCTTCTCCAAACACATCGGTTTAAGCCCGACCGCAGAGAAGAACACAACATGACATCGCCACTTAAAACAAGTGGCTCATAATTTTTTTCTGCAAGTCAGAGTACCAAGTCCATTTGTTCCACTTAAGGTGAACAGGGTCACTGGGCAAATATTGAATATAGTAAGTGGTAGGAGTCACTTTTGGCCGGTGTAAGGTCATTATTGTTGCGAAACCTGTGGTACCATTACCAGTAATAAAAGCCTGCTCTATGCGGAGTTGGAAAATTATATAGATAATATACAGGCTGATTATACCATTAAAATAAATTTTCCGTTTGCACCTCTGCCTACACCACGTAAAGGCACTGTCACCAGAAAAGAGCCACAAAGTTTTTGTTTTGTCTACGTATATAATTGAGTCTTGTGTAATTTACTCTGGGCAGCGTTTCAAGGGTTGGAGTCATTGTCTCCCCACTGTACAAGCTCCTCCATTATGGTGATCAATAGATGACGCTGTTCCCAGCCTTCCCCGTACTGTAGCTATAGAAACGGACACTTAAATCTGTCCTCGCTCCCAGACTGAGAGAGGGAGCAACAATCTGAGTCAGCCTAAAGCAGTGCAGTTATGTAACGCCGTCATCTCCTACGTGCCAAGCTTCTCCGCTTTGTGTTCATGCATCTTCCTCCCATTGGGCCTGTGGAAGGCTTCGTGCTTTTGTAATAGGCTTGTTCCTTTCTCCAAAATAGTCACGAAACAATTGTGAGGTGCTGCCGAACGCTCTGATCCCCCAGTCCCATTCAGATAGCAGCCCATCAACGATGCTTTTACTGCTCCTCATAGATATATTCAAGCCTGTTAGATTGTAGGGAAATGAATACAAATTACGAGTAAAATAAACAATTTCCTTATAATGTGTACATAACGGCACATTGTCTTAACTGAAACAGAATTGGATCTGCATGTCATTTATTGCACAGGAGCCAACTGAGCAAAGCCTTAACGTTACAGTGACTGCAGGTTTGTTGAAGAGACAGCCACATCAGAATGTGGACATGGTTAATTTCCCATGGTGCCAACTGAGTGAGTTCCTCGGCAGGGAGTGAAGGATAGCTTTCGGCGGCAAGTCATAACACCAACTGAGCTGCTCCCTCATCCACATCCCTGCTGGGGTTCCTCTGAACCAGAGCCGCTTGGGTTCATCCAACGACACCCCGGTGAATAATAAATTACGCTTTTGGCTCAGCCGAGTATGTTGTTGTGGCCCATTAACACGCAGCACACATGTGTACACGCTGCACCTCCTGGGTTACTCGAACTGGACGATTTGGGGAGGATATCCAAATTGTAACTTCAATTGAATGAATGTTGCTCGGTAGTACGTGTGTGATCCCTTTTACACCTCTGCCCTTTGGCTGCTTCAAATACTGTGTGCTCCTCAGCAAAGCGTCAAGACAGTTCTATTATCAGTTAATACATCTCACGGTAATTAAAATGTCATAAACAATTTCATAAAGAGGTGTCTTGGTGAGTATAACCTTACATAGGCTGTTCTCCCATTATGCATTGCTGATGGTTTTACAGTTTCTCCTTTTCCAATGAGCAAATTCAATATAAAAACAAATAATTGCTCCGCCTCGGTAAACCGTGGAATTGGTAATATTTCTGTCGTCTGTTTGACCCCAAATCAACTCACATGTGAGTGGAGATGATTGTTTATCACATGAATCACCTCGGATAGCAGCGTCGGCTGGAGTCGGTGCCAAATGTGTTGCCATCTTGACGTGGGTGAAGCCCCGAAAATCCTTTGTTGTGCTTGATGTTAGAGGGTGTGTCATGTGTCTGAGTGCGTTTGTGTTCTGCAAGTCTGTGGGGACCTTCACTATGTCCTGAGGCCAAGAGCTGTGTGTGTGCGCGTGCCTGTGTGTGTTTGTGTGTGTGTGTGTGTGTGTGTGTGTGGTATGTTACTATGGACAGCAGTCATCCTACAGGGCTCTGGTAACCACCAACCCCTTCTTCTCCTGCCACTCATGCCCTCTATCCCTCGGCCAATCGGCACACAGTAACACCACCGTCCCGACCAATGCCGCGGCTGCCGTGTTTACGTGCTCCCGGAAGGCGCGGGCCGTGATTAAGAATTCAGGTTAGTCGAGTGGAAGAGAGGAGACGGGGGCGGGGGGGACCGAAGGGAGAGGGGGAGACAGGAAAAGGAGATGAGGCCATTATGAGTTGAGAGGGCTGATGGATGCACTTGAGCGACGACCGGTCACCCAGACGGACTCAGGTGAACAAACGCATTTAGGTCAAGTATGACCAGGTTTTCTCAAATGGACCCATGACAGACTCTTGCACACAACATCACGTATTTGAATCTGACTCGGTAAATTGTTTTTGCATGTGCACAGCCTGCCTTAGAAGCTGTCTCCCTGCAGTTTGTGTGCGCGTGTGTGCCTTTGTCTACTTGTGCTCGCGTGTGCATCATTAAAATGTAAGGCCCCCAATATGGGTTGGCCTTCTCTTGCCAGTCGTCCATCTTTCTGCTGAGGTCAAAATGGGATGTTTACCTTCCGGTTGGCCCTTCAACAATACCGAGTTGAGAAAACGGAGACTCTCAGAGGGAGACTTTTATTTAGCACTTAGTGTGAACAGCAAAGCATCACTGCGCAACCCATTGAAAGCAAATAGACAAAAAAAAACCCAAAGCTTGTGTTTTCACCATATACAATCCTTTTAACAATAAGGACTTGTTTTGAGAGGGTAGCTCGTGTGCACACAGTGTGCAGCCTGAAATTCGACAAGCAGCATCACAACTCCACTATTCTGTTTAAAACATCTCTCTCTGGCTTTTAGAAGCAGCGATTCGGCCCGGAAGAAAAAGAAGTCGATATTTAACCTGGACTGGTGTGGTGCAACCATGTGCAATAGAGGACAATTATTTTTATGCTATTGATAGCAGATTTGTATTTTAAAACTTCAAGGTAATTACAATGATGACATTTGAAGATGTTGAATTTAAGTATCTCTCTTTAATACTCATTCTCCATATCACTTTGGGATGTTTACCAGCAGTGAAACTAAAATGATTCTGAATAAACTGCCTTCAAATGGTCCACCTAGTCGGGTTAATAACTTGCACTTGTAGGTAATAAGATCCAGCACAGGGTCAGCGCAAACTCGCGCAGCTCGTTGGTTTTAATTTTTTGCCTCTGTTAAGACAAATTAGTCTTCAGATTTCTCATTTTTCTGACATTTTCTTAACCATTTCCTTCCATATAGTTAAATAAACTTTAATGTTATTCCTTTAAATGCGATTAACGAAGCAATTGCTTTAACATGACCTGACTTGAGGTAAACATCCACCTGACAAAGCTATGGTGCATCAAACTGGCTCTCTGTCACCTGCATCATATTCTCCTAATTGGGCTGTGGAGTGCGCTAAATTCACGACACAATCACTGCCGAGGTTGCCCTGAGGGTCTATCGACTATCGCTTGCATTTTAATAGCGTCACTCCTTGTAGCTGTTTTGTTTCCCTGCAGTTTGATACACTCTCCATTAAGCACATGCCCACGGACAAGCGCGGTGGGCACCGCTGTACACAAGGCCGAAGATGCCCGCACAGTAGAGATGTTGTACGGTGTGTTGTTGTGCCGTGTGTGTGTGTGTGTACGTGCGTGCGTGCTTGCGTATCTGTGCGTGTTTGCAGTGAATAGCTCTACAGTACATCTGATTTTTTTTCTCGTACCTGCTTACAAACACAGGGAGCAAGGTGGGCAGTAGGAGTGGTCTGTGCATAAATATGTTGGATTAGAAGTAATTGTCAGGGTTGTTTGTATCTCTTTGTGTTTAAGCATTGGTGCTTCTGCACTTTAATCCAACCTCTGGTGCGTGTGTGCCGACACACTGCCGGGGGGCCCATGTATGACAGCGGTTGTCGTAATCTGTGGAAGCAGCGGGTTGTACCCAACCGGTGTGGACCTCGGGGATTAAAGCCAGCTAATTACAATGTATAGTGGCTGGCTGCCATGGTAACGCTGGTTGGTTGGTTTTGGGGGCGACAGGGATGGTGAGGGTAGCGGCAATTCATGCACGTGGCTCTGCAGCAGAGGGATTTTCTTTCATCTCTGACTGCCTACAGGCATATGGCACGTGAAGATATGCAGCTGTGGTAGGATTGTCATTCATTTGAGGTATAATGGGGACAATATTGCGTTTTATTGGACTCTTCTCTGGCAGAGAAGTGCCGGGGATGTGTGCGCACAGGTTGCGTGGGCAGTGGCTAATGGGCGCACCTCGTCGCGAGCCCCGTCTTCAACTGGAATAAATGTACGTTAGATATCTGGTGCCGCTTTGATTTCGGATCGGCAACTCTCCTGTCATCCACCATTAAAGCTTTGCTGCCATGTTTTATCTCTCTCTCTCTCCATCAGTGCCCCCCCCCCTTTCTCTTCAACTCTATCCAGTAACTAATGTGTGGGGGAGTCGTGTTGCTCACTGACCTTTTTAAAGTGTGCTCGGCCTGTTCCTGAGCACAGTGGTTGGCATTATCTCAGGACCCAGCCCCTGATGATTTTAAACAGGCCGGATGAGAGGAAGGGGGAACAAAGACCCCGGTTTAACTGGATGATGCTGTCACACCGTCGCTACTCAGTATTTTGACACTGGCTTAGTTTGGCTTATATCTATAAAACACAGATCAAATACATTTTTAGCTAATATACTTTACATATGCAGTATTTTATTTTTTATTTAATTTTTTTGAGGGAGAGGTAAAAATGTCCCGTCCCTTCTCAGAGTTGGATTAACCTTAAAATGTTGCTTGTTTTCTGATTCATCTAATTTGAATGTATTTTTCACCCACATGAGACAATGCCTTGATCTTGATGTTGTGTTGTGTGGCTGTCTGCAGCTGGAGAGGGCTTTTACGTCAAGCCTATCAAGGTCCTCATTAGTCGGAAGAGACAAGAATGGGGGGCTTGTGATTGTATTTAAATGATTTTATGAGGTTGTGTTTTTGAGGGTGTGTGCTCTTATTATTCATTTTCTTTTTCCATGTTGGAGATCTTATTGTATTTCATTTTGGCTTGTTTGTGATTATTTACAAGGCCTGTTAACAATATTGTTACAATAATTGTTTTAGTCTGGTTTGCTAAATGTTTGTTTTGGAAATGTATTCAGAGCCCTTGTATATCTGGAAAAAGTCAGGCTGTTTAGTCATTATTTGATTTCGATTTTTTTTCTTTGTTATACATGATGGTCAACAATATGGATGTTTTAGTATTAACACTAAATCATAAAAGTAGAATACATCAAGACATTTTAAAGGTAACCCACATTTTCTCACCGCAGTCTCCTCTATTGTCTCCCTTGTTCTACTGGGCAATCCCACTTTAAAAGCTGATATATTATTAAAACACACTCACTGCATGTCTAATCACTGAACTAAAGTGAGTCAGAGACGCGTCTCCTTAAACAAAGAACAGTTAAGGGTTGATATTTTTTTTTTTATACCTGAGACAAACGTTGTGCAGCAGACAATTTAATGCATGAATAGGCAGAGGCAGGATTTCTGTCGCTGTGCGGGGAGACTTCACTCTCCAAACATATGCCGATCTGTCACGGCGTGCACATGCGGCCGCCGTACTCTCCTTGTGTTCAGTTGCCCGTAATTGGTTTCAAGAACTGCGTATGAACTCCCACATGTGGAGGTTTTTGTCATGCTTGTGGTGGGTGATGCGTTGCATGTGCCTGCAGAGTCTAATGCAACTTAGAGGTTGATTTTGTGATCCAGGTTGTTCTCTGAAGTTGCAAGCCTCAGTTACTGCAGCGCACATGATTCAGACAGATGGGTGTAGAATTTACCTTAG
The DNA here is from genome assembly GCA_016785305.1 of Colistium nudipinnis. NCBI lineage: Eukaryota > Metazoa > Chordata > Actinopteri > Pleuronectiformes > Rhombosoleidae > Colistium > Colistium nudipinnis. Next base: position 136,747 of record JAFBJU010000248.1, on the reverse strand, counting down.
TTACTTACTTAGTTACTACATAACAGCCTTGGCAGGCAACTGCAATTTGAGCCTATACATGAAAAAACGCTGCGTCTAGATATCAATCAGTAACCACAGCGGGCTGATCACTGTCCAGACAGGGACGCGGCATAAAGTAGAGAACACAAAATCTGTCGCTGCACATCTGCCTCCCTGGCCAGCGGCCAACAGGTCCGTCTTTCTGATTCATCCATCTATTATTAGCTTATTAGGTGCAATTCTTTCACTCAGAGGTTTAATCCCTGTCCTTAGAGCACAAGGGTAAGTTCAACAGCAGTTGCCGCTCTCGCATTTGATGTTTCCAAATTTCGATTAACAGTTATATTCCCACCGAGGCTCCACTTTGGATTGCATTGCTTTACTCGAAGCATCTGCATAATGTGGAATAAAATTGGTTTCTGCCGGTTCCAGCGTGTTGCTGCTGCTGGGGTCTGTCCTCAGAGTGTCGTGCCACACTGCGGCTTTTGAAGAGCGGCGCGTTGACGGGGGGGAGCTTTAAGAACTCCAACATCATGAACGCTTTAAATTTCCCCGGTGTTCTGATTGATGATCACAGGACAAGGAGGTGTAAAAAAAAAAGAAAAAAGCAATGACCACACATGTGTCTCTGATGCACTGTCACGCCATCATAGCTCCACAGGGCCAGGAAGTATGCAAGCAGAGGCGGGACCCTGGTCCTTTTGTGTTGTCTGTAGTCCTTCCATCTTTCTGAGGAGAGAGGATCTGTTATGGCTGAGTTCTTTTATATCTTTCTAGAGCGGTACTGAAGAGCCAGAGGAATATCTTTATATCTCACACACGCACAGACAGTGTGTGTGTGTGTGTGTGTGTCTGTGTGAGCGTGTGTGCGTGTGTGCGTGCGTGCGTGCGTGCGTGCGTGCGTGCGTGCGTGCGTGCGCGTAATAATAACCACGTACAGGCATGTGAAGACTCCCTTGTTGAATATTACAGAATAGAATAATATAGATATAGATTATAGAATAATAGCAGATTTTGTTCCTCCGATTTTTTTGAAATTTCCTCAGCCTGTCCATGACGAGCTGGGAGAATGGCAGCGTAGACCTAATGCATTTTTTTTTTCTATTTATGCAAAGGAGTCCGTGCCACAGCGATTTCATTTCAGTTTTAGTTTTAGATTGGACAAATACGGTGGTGCTGACTCACCTGTCAAGAAATTGGGATATGTTATTGCACCACACACACACTCTGCTGTGGAAGGGAACTCTATTATACTGCTGTCACTGCCACAGCATTATGTATTAGTGGCACATTCAGAAAATGAGTTATCCCAACATGCGGGAATAGTAATTAGTATACAAACATCCTCCGTGTTGTGTGTTCCAATATAGCAGAATGGTCAGCAGTTGATGTGAACTGATTTTTCCTCAAGGAAGATTTTCTATATGTTTATGATTTTGTCTTTGTGCATTTGTGTGAGGAGCATCTGTCTGTCAAAAAGCGTTTTATTTCTGCACATACAGATGAGTTTACAAAACTGGCCATTTTTGCTGAGTCTGGCCTTTGATTCAACTGAAGCCTGAAATCGTAGGTTTGATGTTGACTATTGGCCAAAAAAGTATTTTTGCAGAGTATTACGATGTCCCAATATCATCATTTCATTATTCTATAGTATTAGATTTCTGCATGTGAATTACTTTCCAAACCCTTCGACCTTTGTCCACCGAATTCTAATTCATCTAATTCAATTTCCTCCTTGATTCTAAGTGAACGTTTGTGTCAGATGTAACGAAATTACCACCTGGTGTTCCAGATGTATCATGTTTACAAGAATGGGTTGGCCCTGAGGTCACAATAACCTCACCTTTGACCACCATCTAATCTGTTCATCAATGAGGTTAAGTGAATGTTTTGTTCACGCCAGTTTTTTCTGCGACATCCCGGTCACATACAGACATTCAAACAACCGGAAAACAAATTTAGGAATTTGTGCACTGTCGTGGGTGACAGCTTTTTCCTCAATCGCACTAGAATTGGCAATAATGAGGACTCGAGCTGTGAAAACACGGCAGAGGAACAACGCGGCAGAGAGAGCTGAAATGTCATAATGCACATAGCTCTGGTGTTACGTTTCTGACACTTTGTGTTTCTGAGTTTGTGCCATGTTTCATAGTGATCCAAACATGTTGCGCGTGCAGAGGTGAACTGTTTCGTTCGGAGGGGCGCGTAGCAGGGGGTATAACCTCCCTGTGCAGCCCTCATCTAGTTTATGACTCAGGCTCCTCACTTTTGATGCTTTCTCTTGTTCCCTGCACAATCCTACCGGCTACCTCCCAAAACAACCATAAAAACTCATTTGCAACGGAAGCGCTGGCATAATTCCTGCGAGTTGTCATGGCAGCCCTTGTCCTAGCCGTGGAAAACGAGGGCTGCTTATTGAGAGCGACAGGTGGATTCAGCGCTGTCCGTCATTGGAGGTGAACAGTGAGAATGATGTGAGTCGACACTGGGCTAAGGTCCCTGGCCGGGTGACGGTGTGTTGCCGCAGCAGGGGCAGGACTGTGGCTCTAACCGGTTGCTTATGCAATAATATTGGATATTTATTTATAAAACGGGATGGATTGGTTTTATCTTGACTGCCTTTCGGACCACCGCAGTGACTCTCTGGGGTATCCTGGGACTTCCGGCATCACTGGGGTCCGTTGTTGCATCGCCGTCAGCGGTCAGAGGTGGAAATCCCCTCGGAGGACGCTTGTGTATTGATGAAATGCACTGCATGGTCAATTTATGGTTTTGTCACACAAGTCTGGCACTCAGCCCTTCAGCACACAGGGTCACCTTGCTCCCAACCGCTATCCAAAGCATAGCAGAATTTTTTAAATGTTATAGTTTCAAGGAAGAGACTCGACTTTGTTGGTACACAAAACGAAATTGCAGAGAAACATTTTCCTGTCAGTGAACATTTAGTCCGATGCTGGGAGCTTCGTCGTAGTCGTATTATTAACGTGTGGAAATGCAGCTGCGTGCAGGCAAAAATGGTGTGAGCCTCGGCTGCTTGTGATGCAAGGTTGTGCATTCAAATGCCAAGTTGCCAAACAAGCAGTTCTCTGAGGCCCGACTCGGCACTGTGATGCTTTGTGTGAATTTACTCAGATTTACATGTTACAATAACAACGTATTTGCATGCTTTTTTGCTTATCATCTCAAAACAGTAAGTGCAGCTGGAGGCACACTAATGAGGCCAAAGGGTTTCCATGACGTGATGAATTTAAACCCACAGAAGATAATATAAAAGTTTGCCAATCAATGATGTCATTTCCTAATGAGACATTTCAGTCTCAACCAAACCAGGGGACTGACCAAGACTGCTGGAAAATAGACCTAATCCAAGCCAGGAAGGGAAATATTCAAAGCAGAGGCTACTACTAGACGCATCCACTGTATTTGATGGTGTGGATACAGTAACTTCTTGTTGTGCGTGTTTGTGTTTTTAGCTTCCTCATTTGCAGTGGGCGTCTTTGAATGCAACATACGTTTCTTTCATTGAAATGAGTATTTCCTGAAATATTTATATCAGTGGAAGTAGTCATGAGCTGCTCCATATCGACTCTTGTCCACACATCATAAACTTCTCAGTTTATGCCGTTCAATCGGAATTCATGAAAATGGGACTTGTGAGGCCTTGTTGATATGGACGACTGGCAGTGAAGGTGTTTTGGTCACATAGCACGCAGCAGCTCACTTATGGCTTTTTTTTTTGAGACCGTATGTGTCATTCGCAGTTTCTTCTCCAACAATGGTAAGGGAAATTGACTTGTGCTTGGTTTCTCTGGTCTGTGTGCATGTTTGCGGGTGTGTATGTTTGTGCCAACATACAGCTCACGCTACTGGCGCGCAGGGTCACTTTTCTGTGGTGGGGGGTTGTATTGATTTCTCAATCCGTTTCTCCTTTGCATGTCGGCTTCTTTATTTATGTAGACCGTGTATCTCGTCTAATGGCATGTCACGTTTAGCCCGTCCCCGGTTTAAACCTGTGAAATATTGCATTGTGTTTATGTTTGCCGGCCTGCCCTGTACCAGGTTAGACCTAATGAATCCTCTCCGCTGGAAAAACAAACAAAAAGAAAACAAAAAAACTCTCTGTGGGTGCAGCATTGATTTCGATGTTTGTCACACATGGGGATTGTCAGGGTGCATTAGCTGACTGCAGCAGCCTACATTTTCAGCCAGTGAGCAGAGAAACATGTGCACGTGTGAACTCTTCATTTTCAGAGG
>JAFBJU010000248.1:117493-127493 GCA_016785305.1 Colistium nudipinnis | reverse complement strand
CTTTCATTTTCCATCTTATACCCTCGTCTACTTAATTTGATTGTTTATCTGCCTGTTCTAAAAATGGCGGTGACCCAGAAGTGCAAGCTGTGAGCATATATTCATCCTTATTTATTTTCCCAACACTCTTCCAAGCCTGTGGCCTGCAAATAAGTCTGACCTACTTAAATAGCCAAGAAGCTGAAGAACTTTTTGAATTAGGTTTTGTGACGTGTAGAAGAGCAAAAAAAATGAAGAGAAAGAGACGGAAGGGTTATTGGAGCAGTTGTGGGTGCCACTTCCTGTGAAATGGCATTTTCGGGGTCAGGGGCAGGGTGCGCGGTTGAGGCGAGTGAATTGGATCCATTCATAAATACACACACACGCACACACCGTATCCTCATATTTTGACTCGGACTTCACTCAAAGTCTCCAAAGCTATTGATTTTCCTAACAGCTTGTCTCGGTGCACGCAAACACTATTTTACATTTTAATTCCCCGTCCTGTCTGTGTGAAACAGCTGCAGCCCTGTGAACTTTGTGACCTGTAATTAGAATCAGCCGCACCAGCGGCACATTAGCTGCTCTCCGCTCAACATCCATGGCTCTCGGCAGATCAATAAAAACACAATGGCCAGAGAGGAGGAGACGTAAAAGAACACCGCAACCGCCACGGATGTGAGCGACAGAGAAGGAGGTGCACTTTTGCTGGAAGAAAAATGACAGAAAGAAATGAAACAGACCGGGGGAAAAAACAAGAATGAGCCTCAGAATAAGACGGCCCACGTGGCCTTCAAGGAAGTGGCTGGATAGCGCTTGTTGCGAGGGGAGGGCCGGGTGTCGAGAAAGAGGCCAGACCTCATCGACCGAGGTGGAACAGTGGCACATACACTTCTCGAGCGCACACACACACAAACACACAGACCAGGAAGCCCAGCAGAGGAAGGGGGTGGGGTTGTGTAGGCGGGGTCCTCTCTCTTTCTCTCTCTCGGTGTCCAGACGGCCAGCTCTGAAGGGAAAATGCTGATGTGTCCAGGCAGGCCCTGAAGAGTGGGAATCACAGGCCGGGGGGAGGAGGAGAAGGGAAAAGAGACAAGCGAAAAAGAAAGGAGGAATCATGGAGGAGGAAGAGGAGGAGGTGCTGTGCTACTTGAACAGGGTGCTAGAGGAGGAGGAGGAGGAGGAGGTGTTTGACTATGGAGATGGGGAGCTGGATCCCATCACTCCGATGCATAGAGAGTTCAAGGTGAGATGGCGGCAGGACAGCTGGATGCCGGGAAAACACACGCGCACACGCACACACACACGCACACACACCTACACACACACATACTCACACATACTCAAGTACATGTACGCACGTTTGCAGTCCTAACACTGACCAACCTTGTGTACTCGACTAAATATAGCAAAGTGGAAAGTGTCTTTGGCGTGTACTGCTACGTGTGCCTCTGAGCCATCTGTGCCGCAAGAGTGTGTACAAGCGTGTGTTTATGGGACAGCCATTGGGTGCCGATGAGGCAACTACTGTGTAGCACATGTCTCCTCGCTCTGCTGTTTTCTGCGTCTCACTGTAACTTCTGCATATGATGCAGCTTTTATGTCATTATCAGCTTTGAGTGTTTGTTGTTATTCATGTGTGTTTGTGCATGTGTGCACCCCTCCCAGTATATAAATAGACCAAAAGTACCTGGCCACTCTTCACATGATCAGCTCCCTTATCACACAGAATAAGAACAGAGGGCATAATGGGAAAAAATATGCAGCGTGTTTGTGGATGAGAACTGGCAAACTTGAGGTTTTGGGTGGAAAAATCCTTTCACTGCTCGTCTATTTCTCACACTGCCCCTCTCGCCGACACAGTGGCTCTTTGTACAGCTGAGGGAAAAACACTGTTGCAGAAAATGGTTTTACCCTTCCTGTCCAGTCAACTTTCTTCATCCTGCTGTCAAATATGTGTCTTGTGAAAGAGTAAATAGCACTAGTCATTATGAAAACTAACTCTCCACTTGTATCAAGAGATACCAGCTTTTAAACGGATGGCTCCTTGTCTGGCTCAAATCCAGATGTCAACATCTTCGATTACACTGACATGACTGACCTTTTTAAAGTAAAACCTTTCCTCGGTTTAATTTAAAAATTCATGAGCTGTAGAAGTCACTCCTGGTTCTCCTTCTTATTGCTGATTGACTCTGCATTGCGACTTGACTTGTTGGTTAATTTTTACTTGACTGGCTGACGTGGCTTTTTTAACGGCCTGTTTAATCATTTTTGCATTTATCGAAGAAAAAAAAATCATATGGGTGTATATGATTTCGCTCGCGTTTAATGCGTTTCTCGTATTCTGTGTCATTTATAGGGTAAAGACCTTAAAGTGAGAGAAAGTCATTGCATAATTTCACAAGTTCATAATTTCTGTTAATCTTTTATTTTGTGAGGAGTGAACCAATTCCCAGAAATGTAGCATTTTTTAAGTATTTATCCTCTCATGCATGTACTATGTATGTGGTACCTTCATTTGCAGTCTACTTCTTGTCTTCAAGGGGTAATATCAGAGTCAGAAGGTGGATGTTTGTCATGATCGGGTTAAAGCGATGAGGTCATGGCTCCTTCCTCATCTTATCGAGCGGAGCCGATGTGCTATCGTTGTGAGGATCTGTCTGTGTTAATAATTAATCTTCCTTTCTGCTCCCATGGCTGTTCTTTGGCCTCTCTTAAAGTACACTTGTAAAACTTAAGCCTTACGTGGAATACAACTCTCCAGTTTATTGCAGTGTGAATGTGACGCTAGTGTGCCACTTCAACTGGGGGGCAAAGAGCGAAAGGAGCTCATCAGCAGCTTTCACACTTATCGAGACTATTAACTGTCTCTGTCGACACCTCTTTTTAAAATGCTTAATAACTAAATGGGCCTGAGTTGACTTGTTTATGTAATATAGTGCAGATTCTTGGCAATCCTATTTCAGTGTAAAACCTAGTGTTGAATACATATATATACTTATACCACATACATAATATGTACATATAGCCAACTGGCAGACGCGTTAATCCAAATTCATGTCTAACTGTTGACAACGCCTTAAAGAGTTAAATCCGACACAAAATGTAGGAGACCAGGTAAAGCAGTGCACCTTAAGTGATAGTTATGCACATTAAGTTGTCACTGCCAGCCTAAACAAGTCTGGTATTTCTTCTCTGACCTCTCTCATTAAACAAGGCCCTACCGCATAAATACACGCCATGGTCAAAAACAACATGACAAACATAAACTTCTTTCTTTTCGTCTTATTCTGTCTTGTGTTGTTGGCAAACTCATTTTACTTGCTGTACTTCATACTTATTTGACCTTTTTTTACTGTGCAGTGTCTGCGTTTTTGCCTAGTCCAGGCATAATAATGTGCCTTGTTTTGTCCCTTTGTTCCTGATATTGAAGTCAGAATGAAAATAAATAACAGCCTGGAAACACTTGTTGTGAGTCTTGACAGAGAGGAAGGAAGCCATTAAGCTGTTTTTAAATGAGCAAAGAATCCCGAAACACACGCCTGCTTGTCATTCCGATGCATGTTAAATGTGCCTATATTAATACTCTGTTTACCTGATGTGGTAAACGCAGTGGGATCATGCAAGAAATTAGCCTGACTCATGGTTCTGAAATGTGGCATTGGTTAGAAACATAATCAGGATCCAAAAATGGCAGAAAAGGATATTGTGTGTTTATGTGTCTGATTGGACCCCATAGGCCCGGACCAATTAGTTAGGGTTAAGTCAAGGTTTAGGTTAGTGTCATTCTTCAGGGTTAGGCCTTTATAGTAGTTGTAATGGTTAAGATTTTTCAGGAACATGGGAAGGAGTTGAACAAGTGTGTGTTAAGTTGCGTATGTTTGTGTAGGTGATGGGGATTCATTTTGGTTCAAAAGCATAGTTGTGAGGAGTTTTCGCAGTAGGTCACCGGGTGCCATTACAACTTTGGTGAGATGTGAGCGGGTTGCGTGCATATTTGTGTGATTGTGCGTATACCTCCATGTATTACCTTCAGGTCTGTTATGTTTTGCAGGCAGATGTAGAGAAAGGGCTGGAGATGAAGAAACTGGTGCTATCTGGCTTCCTGGCCAGTGAGGAGATCTACATCAACCAGCTGGAGGCCCTGCTACTGGTGAGACGCACACACGCACACGCACAAACACAGACTCAAATGTTAATCTGTACTACACAATGTATGTAACAAAACAAAAACAAAAAGAACCATTTCCCGTTTGTCACTTGTTTCGATGTAACAACATGTCGAAGTTCACCTTGCAGCATGTGTGTTGCAGTGCGGCCGCTGTGCGTGTTTTTGTCCTATTGAGCAGAGTGCCATTTGTGGTTAATGGTCACACTGAAGGCGGGACCACAATCACACCAGCTTCCTGAAACCGAACTTGCTTCTGCTATGTCATATCCTGAGGCAACCTTGTGAAACACTCCAAAATAGTTATTGTCAGTAAAAGGAAAACCTCCACCTTAATGCAAAAATGCATTTGAGAATGACCTGCGTATCAAATGCGGAGCTATGGAACGATAAATAGGGATGGAAATTCATGCAGCTTACCAGCCTGCAACGTCGTCCATTTAACACATCTATCAATAGGGAATTTTCCTTCGTGTATACAGTATATAGACCAATGTAGAGGCATTGAGTCTGTAGCCATTATCAGTGCTTTTAAATGAGCCAGCCGGGAGCTGATCAGCCCCCCCCCCCCCCTCCCCGTGGCAAAAATGACACAGGGGAGAGAAGACCCAACGGCAGAGCTGAGAGGCTGTGATCAAATGATCGCTCTGTTCCCTCATAGTGAGTTAAGAAACAACATTTTTCCAGGCACTGACCCAATCGGGCCACTGGCTGGCCGATTGACTGACCCAAATTGCTCTCGCCGCTTGCTCTGACATTAGATCAGTGTTTCAAATCAAAGTGTATGACCTATTAAAAAGCTGCCGTTAATGGCAGTTCAAAAAAAAACATACATATAAAAACACATATTTAAGAGTCGTTTTCCCTGAAATTTATCCATTCTCTCTGCGTATGATTCCCCAGCCCATGCGTCCTCTGAGAGCCACAGCCACAACCTCCCAGCCTGTGCTGACCATCCAGCAGATAAAGACCATCTTCTACAAAATCCAGGACATCTTCGAGATCCACAAGGAGTTCTACGACGCCCTCCTACCCAACATCCAGCAGTGGGACGAGAAGGTCACAGTTGGACATTTATTCCAGAAACTGGTGAGTCTGACGTGAGCTCCGAAATCAGTGTGTCTGTATTTTGCAGGGTACAAATATATTCCTGTTAACCGAAAAATTTGAGGGAATTTGCCACAAATTACAATGGCCTTAACTGGCACATGTAAAACACTGTAATAAAATCCATGCATTTAAAAAAAAAAAAAAAAAAATCTGCTCTTTACCTGTGTCTATAACCAGATACAGATAAAGAGCTGAATCAGCGACTGATTATATTCCACATTTAGTTTCCAATGTTTTGGATTTATTCTTGCCAATGAGCTGCGACTTAATCAAACGTCCTGTTGTGAGAGACCATTTGACATTTATGTGACGGTGTCGATGACATGTCAGCTGAGAACTTTGGCAAACATGTAAGTGTTCCAAAAGGAGAAATTGCTTTATGAGATTATAAAGCATTGTCCTATGATTCAGTGTCAAAAAATCACGATGTTATAAAAGGTCATGCACACTTGCGTGAGTTTGTTGTGTTCCTTCACACTCCAGTGTCTCAGCGCTGGATTCTAATCAAGCTTTTGGCTCCTTTTTACACATTTATAAACACATGTATATGAATAAGTGAGTGAACTCATGGCCATCATATCATGCCCCACCATGTCATGTAAAGGATGTCCAGCTTAGGCTGACATGAAAAAAACGTTTTGTTTGGCACTTTGTTTTTTGTGATCGACATCTCACTGAGGGTTTCAGTTAGCCTAAGCCTATATTAACCAACATGTCAGCCCGAGTTATTATTAGCATCAGCCCACTATGACTCAAAAAGGACCAACTCTCAGTTCATTCAGTGAGTAAGCTCAAAATATCAATTTCAATGTTGAATACACTAATCTCCACCTGAACAGGGTACAATGCATGAAGACAGATTTATTGAGGATGAAGATAGTTCGCAGCTCCTCGTAATTCTGCTTAACCATAATGGAAATGCATCAGCAACTGAGCATTATTGATTGTCAATGCTTTATGAGCTTACGTTAAGCGGTGGAGAAAATAAATGTTAATTTTGTGTAGAAATACCGTCTCACACCAGGAGTCACACCCACAAGTGACACCGATTTGTGTAGCCATCGTCCCCCATCTGTGCTGGTGTATGGGCCTACGTGTGCGTGTCACGCAGCAGCTAAACATTTAGTCAGAGTGGCCATGTGAGATTACAGATGGCAGGGTAATTAGTCGATCTCCTCCCTACTGCTCCTTGTCATCAGCGTTGAAGCCATTAGAACGGCACAAACATGCAAAAGAGGGGCAGATGCTGGATAAAAGCCAGCACAAACTTTTTCTCACCCTTTCCAGGTACACGAAGAGTTTGTTAACTGCTTTTTCCCGTGTGCGAGAAAAAAACTCGAAAACCAGAATGTTTTTTTTTTTTTTTCTTAATTCAGGGTTATCACACCTTTTTTGAAATTGTGCCGTGGCCACTCAAGCATAGCTCACAGTCCACCGTCACATGCGTGGCTTAATGAGTTTGATTGATTGTACTGATTAACCTTAAAAACGATGCTATAACAGAGCAGCGTATCCTCTTAGATAACAAAATCAACAGCATTTTATCTACAGCAGAGTATTTATTATCAGGGGACATTATAGCGTTGTACCCTTCTCTTGACGTTTCCAACCTTCAAATCATTTGCTTACTCATTACCACTCACAAACACGTTGTCGTTTTCCCTCCCACCACTTTGACCTGAGATCTTGTTGTTTGCGGTGTGGGCGCGATGTTTGGAGTTGGTTTGACGTGAAGTGGGCAGCCACCAGGAAAGGATTTACAGGCTGTATTGCTTGTTTGGCCGATTTCTCGTCTGTGCCGGGAACAATTGTATATTTGTATTTTGCTAAGATGACTGCATCGCAAAATAACTGTTGGCTATTTGTTTTAATATCGCTACCATCTGTTATTAATGAGAACCTATTGACCTCCAATCATCGTATTCCTGTTATGAGGCCAGATTTACGTCTCCACTCTGGAGACCAACTCTCCACTTCACGCTCTGACAGGAAGAGGGAGAGGAAATGAAAACACTGTCGGATGAGAGGGATTTCGGGACAAAAGTAACGAGTCTTGCTCATATTCTCTATTCAGCTCAACGCAATCTCATTCCGGTAATGGGATGCAGCCATCTCTTCAGCCGAGCCGCTAGCTGTGGCAGGATGCATATTCATGCACTGCTGGTCCGCAGCCTGTGCTACAATGAACATACAGTGCAGCAGAGAGGGGCTGCCAACAAAAGGGGAGAGAAAACCAGAATGTAGAGGACGGCGTGGAGCCAGCAGCGGAGTGGCTTTGTGGGAAAGTGATTCGCTCCAGTTCACCGACTTGGGGAGGCGGGCGCTGTAGAAACCGTTTCAACTATCCACTTCAGGCAAAGTTATTGCCGGACTTGAAATTCATTAATGTACCAGATCATTATGTGAATCTAAATACAGTGGAATGGCCTATAGAAGTATGGGCCCTGTAACCGAAGGTGCGCTGCAATGACAGACCTGCGTTTTGCTATAATAAGAACTGACCTGAAGAGTCGGTTTTCAACTGTAAGGATAAGCCTTTTCTAATTGTGTCTCCAGCATTCACCAAAAAGTCTAATTAAATAGACGAAATATAAAGGACGCACTTCTTTAATCCCTCACCTTTCAGTCCCACCTGTGTGTTGTCCTCCTGTGCTTACATGCCTCTGATTCTCTCTCTTTCCCTATGACCCAGGCCAGCCAGTTGGGTGTCTACAAGGCCTTCGTGGACAACTACAAGGTGGCGCTAGAGACGGCAGAGAAATGCAGCCAAGCCAACATCCAATTCCAGAAGATATCTGAGGTAAGTTCACTGTCCTAAATATGATAAGAGACTGGGTGAGCATATGGAAGGACGGAAGGATCCAATATATATAAGAATGTATTGGTCATATGCACAACAATTACACAGTGAAGTATTGAGGGGGGAAAAAAGAAAAGGAGCACAAGCACAGATAAAAAGTAATAAAATATTAGGGATGTACAGAAAGGTGATAAATAAAGGGAACCGGAGTAAGGCTTTTAAAATATTTTCTTTCTTCCCCACCCATATACTGACAGTATATAAGGGAAGAAAGGCATCCTCTTTTTTGACAGGAAGCAACAGTGTTTATGAGAAATGTCCTCTTTTGAGGAACACCACTTTAAAACATAGTTCAACGTATTTTCACACCTTGCACATTAAATTGTATGAGGGAATGGACAGATGAGCCAAGGCATTTCCCATTAGGATTGTACTTGTACGTATAGCACGTCAACACAAAGTGGAAATGCTATTTTTTATCATTACAAGTTTGTTGTGAGGGGAGGGGGGGGTGTTCTGGGGTGCTAAAAATCCTCATGATAGTTGGGAAGGTGTTATAGAGGTTGATTAACAAGACCATCCGCGTGTGTGTGCCTGTGTATGACAGACCTGCGTTTTGCTATAATAAGAACTGACCTGAAGAGTCGGTTTTCAACTGTAAGGATAAGCCTTTTCTAATTGTGTCTCCAGCATTCACCAAAAAGTCTAATTAAATAGACGAAATATAAAGGACGCACTTCTTTAATCCCTCACCTTTCAGTCCCACCTGTGTGTTGTCCTCCTGTGCTTACATGCCTCTGATTCTCTCTCTTTCCCTATGACCCAGGCCAGCCAGTTGGGTGTCTACAAGGCCTTCGTGGACAACTACAAGGTGGCGCTAGAGACGGCAGAGAAATGCAGCCAAGCCAACATCCAATTCCAGAAGATATCTGAGGTAAGTTCACTGTCCTAAATATGATAAGAGACTGGGTGAGCATATGGAAGGACGGAAGGATCCAATATATATAAGAATGTATTGGTCATATGCACAACAATTACACAGTGAAGTATTGAGGGGGGAAAAAAGAAAAGGAGCACAAGCACAGATAAAAAGTAATAAAATATTAGGGATGTACAGAAAGGTGATAAATAAAGGGAACCGGAGTAAGGCTTTTAAAATATTTTCTTTCTTCCCCACCCATATACTGACAGTATATAAGGGAAGAAAGGCATCCTCTTTTTTGACAGGAAGCAACAGTGTTTATGGGAAATGTCCTCTTTTGAGGAACACCACTTTAAAACACAGTTCAACGTATTTTCACACCTTGCGCATTTAATTGTATGAGGGAATGGACAGATGAGCCAAGGCATTTCCCATTAGGATTGTACTAACGTATAGCACGTCAACACAAAGTGGAAATGCTATTTTTTTATCATTACAAGTTAGTTGTGAGGGGAGGGGGGGTGTTCTGGGGTGCTAAAAATCCTCATGATAGTTGGGAAGGTGTTATAGAGGTTGATTAACAAGACCATCCGCGTGTGTGTGCCTGTGTTTGTGCGTGTGCGTGTGTAAAAGAGAGCGAGAGAGTAGTGAGAGCATGGTTGTGTATGTCAATGAGCCAAATTCATTATTCCACTCTGCTTTCAGAACCTCAAAGTAAAAGGACCTAAAGACTCCAAAGATTGTACCACAACTATCACAATGGAGGGTAAGTGTGTGTGTGTGTGTGTGTGTGTGAATGTGCGTGTGTGTGTGAGCCTGGGTGTGTGAGTATATTTGTGTTTATGAGCATACATGGACAGTATCTGTCTATGCTGTCTTGGCGCTTTAAGACTCAAGTCCTGCCCCCTCTACTTGTGTATGCAGTGGTGGGTTTTGGGAGTCAAACTGGCACACAGCTGAGCAGACACACACACTTGCTCTCTCTCTCTCTCTCTCTCTCTCTCTCTCTCTCTCTCTCTCT